>SZWC01006004.1:74054-103218 GCA_023375785.1 Penium margaritaceum | reverse complement strand
AGATTACCCTCGTTTCCCGTTAAGACGCGAGTCCAACTGCAGTGCCAATTCCACTGTCAATTGGGTATCGTAAACACATGTGCCCGTTTCGAACCAACCTGTAAACATGACACAGATTATCCACGTTTTCCCCAGTAATAGAAAACCAAGTTCAGGACCACACCTTCAATGAACATTCAGGAAATCAGAATTGCATCAATCTTGAACATAATAATATTGAAGATGAGAAATTGGCGTAAATTACGGTAGAAAATCATTGAATGCTCATGTGGAAGAAGCATCCCCCACTTCATCACGAGTGTAAAATTGCTTTCATGAGTACATGCAGCTAGAAACACAAAATTGAGGCATACTTTGGCTCCCATGCCCATAAATGACTATAATTATTTTTTTGTAACTTGCATGCTAAATACACCTCATGAAGAAGTAAGGAGGCTATGAAAGATGTAAGGCCAAACCGCATGAAGATCCAACATTATTAAGGCATGTGCAAAACAATGTTTACATGTAAATATGATTTCAGAAAATGGTTTAAAACATTCCAGAAAGACTTCATATTTACCTAAAAATTCTTGTCTAAAACATCGACTATGGGGGGGGGGGGACGAGGACAAGTGTCCTTAACAAGTTAGCATTAAGGATGAAACTCGATCGTTGGAACTTGATTATTTGGTCATAAATCAATCTATTCGCCTCAATACTTCACTAAAAATTTAACGTTGAAGCTATTTTGAGCGAGAAAAAAACCATCCACATATTAAGTAACATTTTATTGAATGGTTTATGGCTCTCAGTTCCATATTAACTCTCTTAAAGCATACTAACATGTGATGGAGTTTTAAGAAATTATATTTTCTTAGGTTTTAATTCATTATCTATAATTAAAAAAAGAGGTGATAATGGCAATAAAAAATCTTTCTAGGTGAGTAAACGCATTCAAACAATAGCATTTACACGAAGGAGGGAAAAAACCTTATACATAAGCATGTCATGGGCAAAAACCACTTACGACTTGTAAAATTCTGATTGAATTTGAACATTAAATTGAAAATCCAATAATGATTTATCCTACACATATTCATGAAGTTCCAACTTGATGTTCACTAAATGAACTGGTTCAACATTTGTACAATGCTCATCTAAAACATTTGTGACCAAATACAACCCTTTAACCTACCGTTAGACTCTTAATTGAGCAAGAGAATAGTCCTATAAAATAGATAAATGCCTTCTTAGGATGTAAGTGGCTAGATGTTTTCTTCAAATATGCAAAAATGTATAAATGAAATGAGTATTCATCTAAAAAACTTGAAATGCTACATTTTGGAGTCGCTATACATTCTCAAAAACCAAATGAGAGCTTGCTCATTGGTAAGCTTCAACATCCATCAACTTGAAAAACTAGCAAAATGAGCCCCAAAAGCCTTTTAATCGATCTTTAAACCCTTTAATCAAAGGGAAATTTGAGATGAAAGGTCTTTCATGGTTAACTAGTTAGACGTGTTGAGTAACAAGTTCTTCCCATATGTAACATACTAACCTCCCATCTCATTGTCGAAGCTACTATGCCTACTAAGGGCTATAGTCAAAGAAAAGGCATTATTCCATTATTTTTGAACATTCTAATTGTGTAAATGACTGGTCTCAAATTATAGGACAGGTTAACCACTAACGACATCACATCAAACTCATGTGAGATGTTCAAGGATGTCTCACAACATGGTTTGTTTGTGTGCAAAGACATAAAATGAGACATAAGGGCATCATTAAACAATTTTCTGGCCATGAACAACCATCAAACGATTTATTCTTTTGTAAAAAGGTTTTTGGTTTTTGTTTTTATGCCAGAGGAATTTGAACATGGTTCTTCATTAAGTTAACATCATCCAAGTGTTCATAATGACTAGTATAACCCAAGTCCTCTAATCATAAATCTTAAAAACATCAATTCAAGGCATGTGTTTATACGAACCTTTATAATTCACTTGCCTCAAAACCGAAATTTATTTACTTAAAGGAATCAATGTCTTTCATTCTAATGGAAACATGTTAGGTTTCCAATCATGCACTGATATCAATAGAAACATGTTCCTTGAAAAGCATGTAAATCATGTTGAGAATAGTGCTCACCATAACTCTCTATTACTTCACAATCAAAATAGAAGTATATGATCTTTGCAAGACCTTCTCTTCTTCTTCTTATGTAACAAAGGCATTATGACAGCCAAGTGATGAGTAGTTATGTAGGTTTCGAAGTCACCATTCTTCCACCTTCACAAAGGATATAATTTCGTGTTGTAGTATTTTTCCACGTAATAAAACAAAAAACATATACTAATACAGAAAACACCACTAAAAACGTGAGAAATCATAACTTGGTTATCTTCAACACTCACAAATTCGTAATCATGTATTGATGGACTCCAAAACGTCCTGGATTTTGAATGTATGCTATCTTCCTCAAACTGTAAGGAAAAAAATGGTAACATAGGTAGACAATAGACCAAACACATGATGTACCCTTGCCATGTTTCCTTCATAAGTGAAAGTGTCCCAAATGATGTGTTTTCATCTAATAAAGAATAATACATAAGGTGGAAGAACAAAAAGTTGAATGGTATTGAAAGTGAAAAGAATGCTCCTTTATTTCACATTACAAATAGGAATGAATGTTTTGTCAACACAAACAAAAACTAATCTGAATTACGTTTACCATTTTTGGTTTCCAAAGTTTGTTTTTAAATTAAAAATACATTTTTCAACATAGAAATAGAATAATTATACGTTAAAAAAACATTTTAATAGTGTGGATCTTTGTCTCAAATCTGGAAAATGCTGAGAATAGATCATTTCCTAAGAAATTAAAAGATAATTTGAAGCATGAGGATGAAAAAATATGAAAAGTAAAGCACCTTTAAGATTCTTAATAACTCATAATAATCATGATTTATAACCATCTCATTTCAAGATCTACCTTAGAACGGTTCAAAATAGCAGCCCTATCTGAAAGATAAAAAAAATTAAAATATTTCTAATTCCTAGGCTCAAATGTTTTTCTATGTACTAAGTTAGCTATTTCAAGAATGAAGAAGGAAAATAAAGTTTTGGAATATTATTTTCTCTATGATTTTTTTGAAAACGAACCTAATTTCAACTCGTTCATGAGGTAGTGAGTTCCATTACATCCCAAACTGACTACAACAAGGTGAAAGGACATGAGTGTATAAGCTATGGAATTTCAAACTATGTTTATTATCTTTTATTTTGATTCCTTTGGTGATGTTTAACAAAGAATGAGCTTGTTCGAATATTGCATAATGCTAATTCAGTAGAGCACATAGTTTTGGTAAGATGGGGAGATTTCATCCTCACATTTATCTGTTATGAAAAGTAGATGGCCTCCCGTTTTGGGATGAATGTTATCATATTCAAAACAAAAAAACATTAATTAATGTTCATCGTTCCACATGACAAGCAAATGTCAATTCCTTTGAATATTGTGGAAGATGTTCTTAGGGTCTACATCAATTAATTATGCCAAGGTTAGCGCTAGCTCTAATGTAATCTACATGTGCAAGAACTATAGAGTGTGGAAACCAAGTTCATAGGTACATGAAAAAAAACATTTTATGTAAACATTGTCATCATTTTTTCACTTTGCTATAGTTTTTTCTAATTACAACAAGTCAAATGCATCATACATTAAAGCCCGTATTCTAAGAGAAACCCTTGCTTACATGGTAAGCAATGACATGCATGTACAATCTTGGAACCCTTCCATTTGAAAAGGCCACATTTTGCAAGAATCGACCTTATAAATACGCCTCCATGATGATATGATTATTTAAGAGAGGGTATTCATGTAAATAATTATGGTGCATTCATCTAAGGTGATATGGGCAAGCCAAAACAAGATACTTGAGCATGGTACATTGACATTGAGCCCCAAAGGTAACATAAAGTAGTTTAGGGAAGATAATCAAAGGAAGATTCATTCATTTTTTAGGTAGTCTAGATATAATACAGACATCATTTATTTCAATTTTGACACCATGATGAATTACTTTAATTCATGAATTGAAAGACAAGTAATGTTCTATTAAAAAATTAAGTTAAACTCCCCTTGACATTTGTCTCTTTTATTTTTCCAATGTGAAAGCATTGTTTAATGTCGAAAATCAAAGTATTATGGACTTGGGTTTATGCATCCTTCCAGTTGCATATTTTCTCCTAACCTTATTCTTAGTGCTTTAATCATGTAAACGATTATTTAGTTTATATTGTCAAGGACAAGATAAAAAATAGCTTCAATTATTTTTATTCTTTATAATTTATCATGCAATTTCATATCATTCATAACACTTATGAAAACTAGTAACAAGTCATTGAGCCCCTTCATAGTAAGAAGGGGGTGATACAATACTCTTTCTTGTTTTTGTTCTTAAGCATTATTTCTAATTTCTTTGTTGCAAAAGTGCTTTAAGATATAGATTTTATTGCAATCTTATTTACAGTAAAGCTTCAATAAATCGTTTTCACATAATTCAAAATGTACTTTTATCTTATCATGATGCTCGTATCAAAATCATGAGTTGTCTACCTTACCACCTAATATTGCCTCACTCTTTTCTTTTGTTTGTTTTTCGGACGAATACCATCCCCTAATAGAGTTCATAACTCCTAAAATTTACACTCTCCATACAGTTTACACATGAAATATCTACACTAAGAGGTTTCATGGTACCTTAATAGAACTCACATCATCGTTTTAATTTAACATTTATTCAAACACATGAGTGTCTTTGCATGCATAGACATAGGAAACAATGTGGGATGATTCATTTTTTACTCACAATGATTACATGAAAACCATGGGGTAGTGTTTCATGATTAAGTATGAATTTTTCGTAACAACACCTTCATGAGTACGTAAGCCTTAAGTTTTTCACAACGGTCACAACTCAAATGCATCTTTCTTGATCAAAAAGAAGTCGAGTAGAAAAGTTGACACGAGGTGAAAACTCTTTATTTCTTGTCCTACTTTGCTTATTCCTTGGGCTCCTTCTAGGCCTTGCATAAGTGGGGTTCAACAAGAGTCGTAGTCTTATTCTACATGTGGATGGTGGTGGGTTGGGTGGAGAGTGAACCCATAATGTCTTGTTACATGACAAGTACATGCAAAATGAGGCTGCACAATACTCTTTTGTGAGTGCATCAATGTCGCGCAAGAAACATCGCAAGTGGAGGGCCTTGTGAGCAGTAAATGTAAATGAAGTTGTTGCAATCCCCACCCACCTATGTGAGAAGATTAAGGTCTCATGAACATAGTCGAACTTTGAACATCAATGGTGTTGATGTGTTGTTTAATTATCAACACCGAATACACAAGTGGATTTGTTTTGGTCCCTTACATATGAAGACATGGAATGACTAGCTACATTGTCTCAATACACTGTAGCCTTAAGGAGGGGGGGTTGTGTGCTGGTTCTCCCCCCCAAATACTCAAAGGCTACTGGGCAACTGTACGTATTAGGATTAAAAACATAAACTAGCGTATAAAGCAAGGATGAAAAAAACATATGATTTTCATCATACACAAATCTTTACAGTGAACAAAGACAAACTACAAACTTAAGGGGTTGGAGTGGTCCATGGTACGTGGTTATGATTGTGTCACATATTCTACCCTCTTGGAGCTAACAGCTAAGTAACATTGACATCGTCAAAACTCAAAGATTGGAAGTTTTTGTGTAGTTATTGTATGTACTTTTAGTACACATGTGTGTCTTTTTTGGTTCACCGTATAAAAAAATACAATGCCTAGCTTCACTCTCCTAATACACTCAAGCATTCCAAGGGGATCAAGCGCTGCCCCCCCCCTCAAATAGACACAATGTATACGATGAAATCATATGATAGAAATGTTCAAATGTACACACATGTACAATACACAAGAGAACAAACTTGATGATCATCAAAATACATGCCTTGCTATGGTGACTTGATGTAACATTGATCTTTAAGGGGGGATCCAGAGCACGTGGTGACTATTTTGCTACATGTTTTACAAACTTGATGAGAATTACTAGATAACATCAATGTTCGGGATCCTCAAAGATTGGTGATGTTTGTGTGTAGTTATTTTGTCAACTTTTAATACAAAAGTGCATGTTTTGTTCAATTACACAAAGTAAAATAGAATCAACATAACCAATTTATAAGTACACTTTAGCCTTATGAGGGGGGGTGGAGTGATACCATGTTGCCTGAAAACAAAGAAAGAGTAATGCATGAGAAAATACTGTTAAAAAATAAAATTTTTCCAAGTGTAGAATGCATAGTTGAGCATTGCTGTTTCATATACATCTTTACATCGACATCATTTTCATACACCATTGGCGACGTAACATTGACTTCATATCCACAAAAGTGATTTGTTTGAGTCCATCATGCAAAAACATGCACTGACTAACCACACAATCCCAATGCACTCTAGCCTGTTGGGGGGGGAATTCAGTGCCCGGACTACCTTTAACCACCTCCCTCCTTGATGAACAAAGCGTGTTGGATGAGTGTATCTGATAAACAATCCAAATGTTAAAATTTTTAAAGTACATTTATGAACAAAACCTATCGTCATCAAGATACATGCCTTGCTACAGTAACCACATGTATTTTGGGCTTTGGACGATGGGGAGGGAGAAGTTTCAAATAGTGCAAAGTGGATAAAAATTGTACGGAGCATATCTTGATAATGTGCTGAAAACACATTATATAGAAGATCTCATATTATTAGTAGCATATTTCCCCACTGGTAAGAATAAAGAAATGCATTATACAATAGTACGTTTTCTAAGTGAAACATACCATACATAATATACTCCATATTTTGCTAATCATTTATAGCAATAATAATTGATATCATATGAAGAGCATACAAAGTAGAGTATGTGAGGTGCACATAACTATAGCATAACTTAAATTCTTTTAAAACACTAAAAACATATACGTTTATACATTTATTGTGTCGTGTACAAAATGACGACGATGAATTAGACTTCCATGTCCCTCCCTATTGCCATTCTTTTCATCTTTTTCATTGTTCATTCAAATCTATTTGCACATCTCCCTTCCTACCTTCCTCCCAAAACAACTAACCTCCCTTAAGCCATTTTACAACACCGCCCTCCATTTCTCATCCTCTTTTTTCTCGTTCTCCTCCTCCACTCTCCTTCGTGTCACTTCCTTGCTTTCCATTTCCATTCCCCTCTCCCCCTCAGTTTCACTTTTTGTTTTCCTTTGACTCCCCATCTTGCCCCCTCCTCTTGTTTTCTTGCATCCTTTTATCCACAAATCACGTCTATCTTCTTCTTCTATATTTTCCTTTCGTCCTTTGCTTTTGTTTCTTCTCTCTCTCTATCACCCCCCACGTGGAGATGTTCTCCTCAATCTTCCCCACCATCTCCTTCCATCCACTTCCCCTCTCTCCCTCACTATGTTCCTTTCCCCACCTCTTGGTTGTTCCATCCTTAACTCCCTCCCTTTCCCCAAAATTCAAGCCTCAAAGCTTGCAATATTCTCCTCCTCTCCTCTCTTGATTGATTCTCTTCCCCCTTTCCATTGCCCATTTTCTGTTGATGCTTTCCTTTATCCTTCCACTCTCCCCCTCTCCTTTCTTCATCACTCCAACCTTCCTTCCCACCTCTCCCTGAATCTCGTCCCTCTGGACTCTCTCCCTTTAATTCATTATCATTCACACCTTTTTCCTTCAATATGGTTTCCCCCCTCTTCCCCCCTGATCCTCAACATCACCATTTCCATTATCATTTCCATCTTCCACATTTTCATCTCAATGTGTCATAACTTTGTTCTGTTTACACATTCTTGCATAACCGTAACATTTTCAATGATGATGTGAAAAAAAATAACCTCTTGTGGAATTGTTTTATGGCACTTCGTGATGTTTAATTGCAAGAATGGTATTTACCAAAATTAATTCCACACGGATGTATTCAAGAAATTCAACAGCATGCTTTACATCCTTCAATAGTATTCCTTTCAAAAATCATTGAAAGACCTTCATTTATGTTGGAAAAAATATTTCATCTAGTAGCTTGTTACAACAATGAAGAATTAACCATTGATTTTTACATGGTGGATGGTTACATCCTTGCAATTGACTTAAATCAATAAAACGTTTACATCATCAATTTAATGGAAACTTTCTTTGTTCTTCTTCTTAAACTTTCTTCTTCACTCATTCATGAAACAAATATGAATTCCCTCTTAAAAGAACAACTATTTCTAATGTTGTGACGGTCTAATTTGATTGTTCCATTAAACGGTTTGCAATTTCCCCTTCTGAATTGCCAAATATTCTAATTATACGTTAAAATTTCAATTTTTTTGACGTTCAAATAGAAAATCTTACATGGATTTGCCATTCAAAAACGTGATTGCTTGCTTTTGTCTACATATGATGATTTCATTTCAACTTAAATAAGGAATGCATTTCTCCATGATCGTTTTTCTTCATCCTTTGTATGTTATGTTTTCTTAGTTGGATTTCTCATGATAGAAAATCTTAAATTTTGAGATGCAGATGTACCTCCTTAAGGCCCTCATTAATACTTGAACAAAGGCTTTTGGGAAGAATGAACCGCTGAGCTACATTTTTAGAAATCATTTCAAAACATGCATATTTCAACATGTATAGCTTCAAGACCATAAATGATTTCATAAGATGGATTATGCGTGCTCAATCATAAATTGATGCAATTGAAGGGAAAAAAAAATCTCTTCACGTGGAGTCATTGGAGTTGTCCCAAAGGGAAAAAAATGTTTCCTTTAGAATCCATCCTTTGTGAATTGTTGTCTACACGTATACATTGATGAACTCTAAGATAGGGTGCAAGATCTTATGCTAGAGTATTTCCTTTGAAAAATTATTTTTGTTTGTCAAACAACACAATTTCAGGAACATTTTTATTTAGATTATGTTTGATTTTGTATCATTTTCTGTGTAAATTTATGTAGAGGGCTTAGAAACAATGTGAAAAACACGTCCATCTATTTTTCATTAAACAAGGAGACGTGCTTTTTTATAGTCTTGTAAGCAATCTACAGGTTGGTGTATTTCTAGTGGAGAATTCAACTTCCATGAATGTTTCAAATTATGATTAAAACTTCAAATTTAGATTCAACTAAAAAAATTCATCATCTTGCAACCTTTTATTTGCTTAAAGAGTAGTCAATGTTGTATAACAGCAAATGAATCCTGAAAGTGGTCAAAGAAGCCTATTCTAAGCAAAGATTGATAAACATGTAGACAAAGATAATGAATTAGATCATAGACTTGCCTATGTTAATGATTAACAATAATGCATCCAAATTTAATGAAATTGATATACAAAACCATATCTTGAGTGATAAAAAAGTAATGAAGTCAAGATTCAATAAGTTGGATTACATGTATCTTTGCATTGTGCCCATGGTGACAAATAATCAGGCTATTCATAACAAAAAGTAGAAATGGAGTTGCAATTGACCCCTGAAAAACAGCACAAACAAGCTCTAGAAGATAGGTCATAAAAGATCATTTGTATTCAGTGAAATGGATGCATCATGCTCAACAAGCAACGAAGTTCAATCTGTATGAAAAGAAAAAAAAGCAATCACAACTAAAACTTGAATAAATCAAGAAGCACATAAAGAAAAGTGGGAATTCTATTAAAATCCGTTCTAGCCTAATACATCACCATGAGAAGGCCATGAATTCAAGGAGAATGAACAAAATGTTTTTAAATGACATCTGAAAAACAAACAAAAAATAAAAGAAAAAGGATTGTTGAGAGGATCCTACGAACAATGGTCATTTTACGTTCATTGGTAACTAAAGCTCATTATATATTAGGGGAAATAACCATTCCAACTCTTTTTGTCCATCTTGAAAAAATATCCGTTTTCATGTAAACTTGTGGAAACGTAAGGTAGAATCTAACCAACAGATTAAGTTTTGCAACCAAGTCCCCTTTATTGTACTCCTCGAATAGATTTTTGGAAGAAAATTGTAAATCAAGTTCTTTCACTAATACAAAAAAAACCCCAAAATTATCATTTGATCCATAAAAGGAGATTTTTCCTATTTGCAGCACTGGTCTAATACTAGAGGAGAAGAATGTATGTACTGGCTTTTACATACAAAGCACTAGAAAGAGTTAAAAATCTATGTAGCTTTCTCATTGACTCAATGTTACAACATGATTATGTCAAGAATAAAACAATTCTAACTTTGTGTCAAAAGATTCCGTTTTTAGCATTCATTTGGCTCACATTTAGCATGGTTGACGCCCTTCCTTGTGATACGCTTGATGTATGGTATAACATGTTTTCACACATCAATCCAAGTCCTGATGAACCAGGCATATCATGTCATTATTCGTGTTTATCTAGATTCCATTAGAAGAGAATGAGACTTGTGCACCAAATGTTAGTTATAAGTGGTTTATTTCAATACAATGAATTTTCAAATAATTTTTTAAGGTGTTACTAAAATAATGGAAGAAAGTTAATGTATTCTACACCAGAAGGTAGCAAAAGAACATAGCAAATACTTCAAGCGTAATGCGCTATACACCAAGTAGGAACATAAGGAGCTTAGTAGAATGCACTGAATGAAGAATCAACACTCCTAATCTAAAATTAGAACGGATCCATGAAATGTATAAAAGAGCGACAAAAAATATATGTTTGAAAACAAATCTACAATGACAAGGAAAGTTATCATTATTTTTGATGCATTATATGCAATCAAGTTAGAAAGCTTGTGAAACGTGGAATTAAATGTACAATTCGTCAAAACATGCTACAAACATTATAAACATCAATGTTTAAGTTTTCTTCATTGTAGGTAATGCAGGTGATGTAGCCGATGGTTGGTACATCAACAATAGTGCAACAATCAACATAAAGTTTAAACAAAGCTTCCTTCAAAACACCAATCCTTTGATACACAACATGCTACTTAACAAAACATAATTATTTAAGTATATTTAATACTTAAGGCCATCCAAGGAGAATAGATATTGTGTTCCTTGTACCTTCCATTTGTTTTATGCATTTTTAATGAGTAGTTTTCAATCAATCAAAATCAAAGATTAAGATCATAAGGCTAAAGAATTGGAACAAAGATATCTTTTTACTTGTAATATGTTAGTACATCTTCAATATGATATCTCAACCAAAGAACGTTTTCACACATAAAAAATGGAGAATTAGTTGATCCTTGAAGAAGTTTGCTCACAATCAAGGAATGATTAGCAATGCTACTTAGCAAAACATTGATTTCATTCTCATTACCGATTCCATCCTTCATGAACAGTCCCATTCTAAGAATGTGTAGAGGAATTTATAGGTGTATATGAAAATGAGCATACTAAGTATGTTGTGATTGTAAGTGTCCAATCATCAATTTAATCCATACACATTGTCCATTGTGTATTTTATAGATTCATATAATAAGTCAAACAATTACGTCAATATTGACATAAAAATTGAGCTACATCTAATTCAATCGTGACCTGCAACATTAAAAAGGCAATCGTCATATTCTTTATTCGTACACAAAATAGTATTTCTTTAGCTTCAAACAAATGTTTTGGTGTGAAGTCGATTTTTGAGCTTGATTACAACATGCGAGCAATGTCTTTTTGGATCCACAAAGCTTAATAAATGCCTCACTCGTTTCCATGCTCCTTTGGAGATTTTTAGCTGTAACTTAATGCAGTAGGCGCATTAAGTATTCCACATTTAACCAAAAATGTGCCGGTGGTTCATTGGCCCTGTTTAGAGAATGTGTAACAACGCTAATATGTTTTGTGTTGCAAAAAGCTTGCAACTAACATTATGTAGAAGCAATGAAATTTATTCCACTTGATTTTTATGACCATAGAAAAGGGTAAGTTTTCCAATGAGGTAAAAGACAATTTTTGGATTTACATAAAGTTCTCAATAATCTACCACTTCTTTCAAACCTTGATTTGTTTTTGTTTTGATTTCGTAAGAATTTCAATAACATAAAATCTTTTATGCACCCTTTATAAGAAGAAATTTGTATTTACGTATCTTCTTTTGAATGAAGATATTAATCATACATGACCTATGGGAAATTGTTGGAAATTTGTCGCTCCATACATGGTTAACCATACCACTTCCTCCTTCATGTTTTTTTTTCTATATTTAGCATGGTTATTCAAGTAGTGTTTCTTATCTTCTATATCATCATTCAACTTTTGATACAACTAGAAGATTCTATACAACAATCTGGAGTATAGTTGATGAACATATCGACTTTCACGCAAAAGTCTTTGGTACATGAATTAGATTCTTCAATCAACATCCATCTTCAACTGCACCTCTTCATAAACATGTTCACATTCCCATCCATGAAAGGGAACTAACATAATCTGTAGCATTACGATCTTGTAGACCATAGGATACTCATAGTGATCAATAAGTATTGCTCCATAAATATCTAAAAACATTCAAGCTTTTCGAACGCTTTGATGTCACTTACATTCATATTAATCTTCTACATTAGGAGTTGGCCTTTAATATTGTTTGACTTCTTTTAACGCGGCATAAAACACCATGTGGTGAGCAAGGGCCTAGTTTTGACTTCATCAAAGTTTGTACTTTCATCAAAAGTTAGAGATTTCGTGAAGGAAGCTATTCATTTCTATCACTTCACTTATGTTTAAGTGTGTGTCACTAGCCAAGTTCAAGTTTTTAGAAGGTGCATCAATTGATGCTTTTTGATAACCTATTCATGTTCTGGGACAAAAATGATTTTGAAAAAACTTATGCCTAATTTTTGAACCTACTCATTAACGAACCTCCCTTTTTATAGAGAGATATAATATTTCAGGTGTTGTATTTTTGCTGCGTACCTACCTTGACGTTTAAGGAAACATAGTTATAGAAAATGGTGCCTGTCCATCAATTCATGTCAAATCAATGGAAACGTGAAATTGAGGTATGAAGAAACTCTTGTGGCAACTTTATTGAAGTCTAGTACCCAAGGACTTGCTTGTTGCATATTCTAGTGAAGTTGGCCTATTCTAGTGAAACACGAATCGTAGAAAATTCATATTCTAGTGAAATGAACATGAGACCATTCCACTAACTTCTCATCAATATGTCATTTACAAACATCTTGTAGCCCAAAACAAGGATGCCAGATGTAAATGTTGTATTGAATCGCAGAGGAAAACAAATCCAAAATCGGAAAAACAGTGTATTATGCACACTTCTAACATGAATGAGAACCAAAAACTAATCCTTACTTGGCACCCCCTAAACGATTGGCCAAACATTCTGAAAAGCCATTCCAATAGAAGCAAACTGAAACGCATCCAAAAGCATGTTGCTTGGACAATCCAAATTTCTGGTTAATGTGGATCTGCCATAGAATTTGGAAAGAACAAAAAAAAGGTTTGAGTGACATTGAGTAGTTTTTGACTAAAAATGGAACCTCAGTATTTTATATACATTCTACACGTTTCCCCAACATGCTCACACCAATGTCATGCTAATGACGAGTGGTCCCCGCATGATGGCCTTTCACAAGTACCTTCTTCCATTATGGTCATGATTTGTCCCTACTAAACATTGTGCTTGTGAATGATGAAAAACTTTGTCTCATACACATCCTCGCACAAAAACTATGTTCCCAGGCGTCACAGAGTCTAAACAAAAAACAATCTGATGAGGGATGAAAGTTGAAATGAAACCCCATCAAAAAGAAACTAAAAACTGTCTTCAAAATGTTGTGGACAAAGGAATTCAAGAAAAAAAACAAACCATTATGAATATTTGAATGATAACAATATCATGCGTTCAAGAATTTAATTTCTAGGCTTTGAAAAAAATGGATTCAAGAAATCGTCTTTGTATATTTATTAGATTATGTATTATTCAACTTTTATTCATTTACATGAAATCAATGACGTTTGAGCCTAAACAAAATATATGTAAATGTGATAAAATTCAAGGAATCTCATGAATAACAAACAACTACATTTTCACATACATTCGAGTTTTTTTAAAGCAAACCTTAAATGCCTATTACATAAGTGAGAGGTTTAATGATTATTGGATAATTCATAACTGGATTTTTCATGGATGTGAATTGATTGGTAGTATAATCTTCTCCATATAACAAGGCATGATGGATATGAATTTAGATATGACTTGAAAGCCTTTTCTTTTAGGATTTGGGTAACATGCATTCAAAATGTCAATGTTGAAGAGATTTATCATTGAGAGCAAGTCACATTTAACCACATTTCTGAACTATGAAGCTCATTTGCATATCGTCGAGTTTGACATAATCAAGCTAAGCATTGCATTGCGCTACCGCCACACCACTAACAAAGATATAAAGTAAAAAAGGCTTGGTTATATTTCATGTTATGCGTCAACCACACATGACATGCGCTAACCCTCGCCAGCATCTCAAATTTCTAGGTTGAAATGATTGTAATACTAGCACAGTGTTGTTTGTATAGTGTTTTGAGGTAGTTTCAGACCCTCCATGCCTTTAGAGGGAAGCTGCTAAGCTCCTTTACCATAGGGTCAAGACAGAGCTTGCGTTGATTGAAAACATTAGAATCACAAATAAAGTGAGGGGTAGGGATGGTGTGTACCAAAAAAATTGGAACAAAAAGTGGTGATTTGTCGAGATTGATACAAAACCCTAAAATGAGTTGGATTGAATTTTGCATGTTGAAAAAATGGGTTTGGGTGTACAAAAAACAACAAAAGAAAAAAGGGCCTTTTAGCTTTATTGATACAAAACCCTTAATCAAATGGGGGGTTTGCATGTATAAAAAGCAAAGGGTTAAACCCTTTCTTGTGAATCTCTTCGTGGAGGGTTGTCCCCATTCACAGTTTTAGTGCTCATTAATGCATACTACGAGCAAGCATGATTGCATGTAGACATTTTGAGTACATTGATTGGTGATGAGTACATGAATCAAACTTTGCATTTAATAGGTATACGGGCTATTTGGACCCTATTGATTTTAATTTCCATTATCTTACCTCTTGTTTTTTATATTTCATGATTCGAACATAAAATAACTTATCTGAAATGTCTTAAAAATGATTCATTGTCAAAACACTGATTGTATAATCTTTTGTAGGTATGGTGTACGTCTCCTCTCTTCTCATCTAAGAAAAAAGATCATAACGATGATGATAGATGATAATGAAAGAGGCATAATTTTTGTTAGATTTTTAAATTATATTGAATTAATTTTGAATGATTCTTGGTGGTTGGTTGAAAAATTCAATTTCAAGAAAGTATAAGTCATGTTTAGAATGAATGTTAAAGATATGGGTTAACTTCCTCTTATTATAGAGTCATTGGTATAATGTTTTTGTATTCAATGAGAAGACATCATTGAGGACTTTAAACAAAATTGAAAAGAGGGAAATATTGAAGAAAAGGTATTCATTATCATGGATTTGGTTCAAAGGAAAATTTAGGTGGGACCTAGATGATTAGGATCAAAGCTAGAACATGCAGGGTGTCCTACAATGAGTATAAGATAATATTCAAAAGTTATGAAAAAATGTTCAGGATGTGAGAGAATTGGAGAAGTTATTGAAGTTTGGAGGTTTACGTATGAGTTGAATGGAGGGGAGTGTGGAAGGGAAAGGTGATGGTTGCAAGTGGAAATCTTTTATATCAAGATGAGTAGAGGATATGATCGTGTTGTGCGTTAATTGTCGATGATTAGGTATCAAGCGTATACTAGTAGTGTAATGCATGATGTTTTGGGCTTGAATGTGTATCGTTTAAAGGAGTAATCACGAAGGTAAGGAGGGAAAGTTTGAAAAACAGGGGGAAATAATTCATTAAGATTTGTTTACATCGCAATGCCATGTAATATCTACTTTTTTTATATGAACTTAATTTTTTGCACATTGAGTTTGTTTTTGGATTTTTTATTTCTATGTAGATGTTTTCATGACTATTTCATTATCAGCTAAAAAATCAGATGAAACAATCTCAATATGAGAGAAAAAACATCTACAATTTTTATGACTCATTTTTAACTTGAATGTTATTCATGGAACATGCAACAAAAGTGATTTAACTAAGCAGACAATCATTTATGGAATCATCCACATAAGAAAGTAATGGTTTTCCTCGTGTCATAAGCCAATGGAAGCTTGAGCTTGTGAAGAGATTGCTGCTAAACGAGTTTATTGGCCCTCCTCCTATGCTAGCACCATGAAGTTATATTAAAACACCAATTGTTTTATAAATGATTTTTTGATTGACAAAAACATTCTTTTTATGTACATGATGTTATTGAACCATCATCAAAATACTTTGAGGGGAAGGTTTTTCTTGAAAATCGTATTATTTTTATTTGAGGCTTTTATATGAAGATTAACTTTGAGGGGTTATAACTGAATTTCATTAGTATTTACAGTTCATCAAGCTTATGATTTGCGCCCTTTTAATAATGACATCATTGATCCTCTTTTCATTCCGTCTTGTATAAGTACTTTTCTTATTTTGTGAATCTTCTTTTTTTGGTCAAAAGAGTGGATGGTGGTTGAAGAATTTTGTTACCTCCACATGTAATGGCTAAAACCTAAAATTCAGATTCAAGTTTGCTTAATCCAAGATGACACCTTATTTGATATTTTGTTGTTTTGCAAACGATTTTCAATATAATTGGCATAATCAACAAGGCAACCTCTCCAATTGTTATATTTAAAACATGTAGATTTTAAAACTTGAGTGTGTGTTACCCTCTTGTACGGAATTAAAGGAAAACCGTTTTTATTTGAAACACGTCAGTAATGTAATTGCATGATTTTTTTGTGCTGAATGTTCGTTAACATTGGGAATATGGTTGCATGGTGGACGAAGAACCTGATGGAGGAGAAAAATCCAATCATAGAAAAAGAAACAAAGGAGTTTTGCTTGCGTTTGTAAGGATAAAAACAAAACATATCAAGGAAGATCTAAGATGACACTAACAAATGTTTTACATTGATGAATTGTATTCATCAACATAGTTTACTATAGTGGGAGGGGCGGTTTGGCCATCCCTTCTCACTAAAGTGAGGGGTGGTTATGCACCATCCCTTCTGTGAAGGAGGGCTGGTCGATGACTGTCACTTTACTTGTGGCCGGCCGGTTGGACGGCTGACGACCGGCCACGTGATTGGCTAGCCACCAATTGGCCAACCTGCAGCCGCGGATCGTGGCCTTACCTTAGGGGCCTGAGGGCCTCCAAGGCAATGCCTCGTGGCCTCATGCCCTCGCCCCCCCTCGCCCTCCTTGTAAGAGAGCAACTGAGGATAAGAGATATGCAGAGCGTGGGTGAAAGCGAGGAGCAAGGGAAGCGCACGAGAGGTGTCAGTCCGAAATCGCCGATAGTGCGTCGCACGAGATCATTTTACGCCAACGCATCACAAATGAAACTGAGGTTCATTTAGGATAAACTGTTAGTATCAAAACTGAAAAACTCGTGTGAATGAATGAGCTCTAGGTAAAGAACCTTGATTTTGGTCCCTTTATTAGGGGTAAGGTGAAAAACATAAATGGGCCTTTGGAGACTCAAGATATTCAAGTCTCCTTGCTTTGGTTCATTCATGACAATTGCCCCAAAGCCTTGCAAAGTGGGTAAACGTGTGACGCAAACTGAGAATGTTATTCTACGAACTCCAACGATGACTTAAATGCAGGAGCTCGAGATTGGACTAGTTATACTGGTTCTCAGAGCTTGATCACCCTCGCCAGTAGGGGTTTGACAAAAAACGGAAGCTACACTCTATAAAAGTTATTTCCTAGACCAAAAAGCAGTAGAAAAAACGCTAGAAGGGACTACAAAATCTAAACTTCACAAATCTAAACGTTCTTAATGGACTAAAGAGTGGGAAAAAGGCTCTACTTGGGGTTGCCTTTTCCTTCTAGCCTCTCCTCACCTAAGGGGCTAGGGGGATTTGTTTTGGGAGGGGTGGGGAGTTCCCACCCCCAAACACAACAAAGTTATCCCCATCTACATGACTCCTTCATCCCTCCTTCATCCACAAATTGGAGCAACTTTCTTTCCCAAGACAAGGGACTTTTACGACGTGAGAGGACATTAGAAAAAGGGGGTGTCACCTTGAAGGGTTTTGATTGCAATCATACGACATCGGTTTAAGGAAGAAACTACAAAGGGTTGCCACAACCACAAAAGACTTAAGAGGAGGCCAAGGAAGACAGGAGACAAAGGGAGAACATGTAGCTAAGAGAGGGAGTGAAGTTGTTGCTAGGAGTTACAACAATGTCTTTCCCTTTCTTTGTCCTTGTTCCGTGAGTGGGCTCAAATTTGTTTTTTCCATTTCCTTGTACTCTATTTTTATTTTTTCCTAGGCACTAGTCCGTACAAATTGTCTTGAGTTATGGCTTAGGAAGAATGCTTCCAAAAAACCATGCCCTTGCGCTGACATGACAGTTTGAGAACATAGAAATCAAATTTACAATTGCCTCACTAACCGTGAGAGCGAGACGTAAGAGGAAATTCCTCTTGTTGTGGGATATGTTGTGCGATGACCCTCAAAAGGATCTTCATGTGGATGTCGCATGGGCAACGAGATGGTAAGTGCAACAACATCGAAGACCATCAAGGGTAAGGTTTTGACAGCCTCACCACACGCACTCGGCGCACTCTTAATAATAGGAGCCTCTATCGCGAGCATGTTTGCCAACCCAAAGGCAACCGTACCACCCAATGCAACTGTCACTGATGTCTGCCTCATTGAGAAGCGTTCAAAGGCTATGAAAGTACTTGACGAGCATGTCCACATGCACGTGGGCAATCTCATGTGACAAGCAATGCGATGGAGGAAAATCTCTCCGAGGGAGACCCCTAAGAAGAGTACGACGCCAACCATGGCAAAGGCAAGAGATCGTGATAATCGCCATTTTTGTGTAGCGTACTTTATTTGATTACTTGAGAAAGGTGAGAAGCTCAGAGCATGGCCTGAACCTGTTGACGGTACTGACACTTTTGAGAGTAACAAGGGCGATGAATGCAGCCATGTGAATAGTTCTCGCGAGAACGAGCCGATCGACGTCGGTGCAAAGGCAATGGGCGATGACCACCGCAATCTTGTAGTGTTTGCTCCACAGTTAGCAAGCTACATCAAGATCACCACGGATGGTGGAGGTACGACACCACTCGTAGGAGTGGGGGCGGACCCCTATTCCTATGATGTGGCCACAATGGGACAGGGCGAAGCACACTCGAGTGTCATTGCTGATGACAACCTCCTCGATTATGTGGGACTTCTTAATGGGGTGTACGTGACTGTACCCTCCTCCAACGGGTAATGGTCCACAAACAACGCGAGGCTCTGGAGGCTATCGCCTTTTCTATGACGAAATCAGTGCTCAAGCTCACGTTGGTCAACTTGTTGGCCCATGTTGCGTTGAGCATCACAGACCTTGAGCATGATCGCTAGGTACAATGCCTTGCCACCCACAAAGCAAGCCGCTAATGGAATGACCTTGATAAATCATAATTAATCATGGTTTAGGTGTGGATGTGACTTCAAGCGTAAAACATCAGAATTACAGTTGTCACTTTCGGATGTAGTGATGACTTGCGTACCTCAACGACTTCAAGGTCGGTCATGAACACGTCTTTCCTCCATAGTGTAGAGATCTTCCGCAAGGGCGTGAAGCTGATCGATTGGCTGAACCGCATGGAGCACATATTACACTTTCACAAGGCTGCACCAAGTTAGTTGGGGGACCTTGCCACTTCCCGGCATGCAGAAAAGCTCTTCAAGTATGTGGTAAAGGAGTGGAGTGCATAGTGACCTCACATTAAGTGGAAACCTATTATGTAGAAAGCTTCTGACAAAATCATGTGTAAGATGTATACCAAGCGTGAGTAGGCGATGAAAGCCTTCCACAAGATCAAGAAATGTTGGCAACTTGGTAACTCACTTAAGGCCTTCTGAAGCAATTTTACCTTGCTCATGGAGGAAGTTGAAAGCTTGAACAGATGTGGAGATACCCACACCTTCAAATACCCAACGTGCTTGTTTGTGGAGTACTTACACAATGGTCTTCTCACAAAGAAGCTGAAAGAAGAGACTACCACGATCGCAATCAACCATTGTAAGACAAAATGGAGGGCAATATGAGACTACATGAGCAAGGTGTATTCCGCGAACTCGAAACACTATTCAGATGCACGGTTGAAAGTGCTTGCACAGTAAGTTCGCGATTCACACATGGATGTTATGGGGGCTTGAGGGACATCGAGGCAGCATGGTGTTGACATGGGCAAGCAACCAACAAACCCTTCACCCAAGAAGACAGATGGGAATAAGCCGACGAACCACAAGCTTGGTTGCAAGAATGATGAGCTACACTTTGCATGCGAGTGTCGTGACACGGCCTTCTGTAAGGGAGTATGCCCCAACTGCATGCAATTTGCACACTTCAATGCTCAATGCTTTGAGGTTTCTATTGGTGGTTGGCGAGTTCAAATTTCTCTTTTGTTTTCTCTCCTCTCATTGAACCTCATTCTACACTTTCTGATTGACATTTATCACTAGATCCTGCATCACCAGATAAGATGCATGACCAAACTTGCTTAGTGGTGACAACACCAACCACTAAGTAAGATTTTTGTAACACATTGATTGATGAAAACACCTTCAAAATGACGAGTTCAATCACATGTGCAATACATTTAGTCAATAATTTCACTAAATTCATGGGACTACATGAGGGAATTCTTGTTCACATGCGACTAGTAGCTAGGACGCATCAATGTGGCTAATCCATTAAACCCATTGCATGTGGAAATTAAAGCAACCACCAAGGTTTGTGGGTGTTTTATGGCCATTATAACATCAACAATACAAACATCAGATTCCCCTGAACCTTTACGACAACCATCACAAGAGATTATCCATTACAACAGTTTTGTAAACTAGATTCGGATGGTATATTGTATGGATTCTTGGTCTCAAGACTATCAATATTTGGACAAGTACGGATTGGTGGAGGCGATAGGAATCTCTTAGCTTGAAGAACAAGTTGTTTTGCAAAACTTGGGAAATCGTCGTGAAAAGATCTCTTAGTTCCACGATCTGTCAGTCTCACGTCATGTGGGACCCTAAAGGATCAGACATGCACTTCCAAACCACTATTGGTGGCTAGAATGGAGTGTCTATGTCCGTATGTTTTGCATGACATGCGACCCATGTCGTCGAAACAAGGCTAGTAATATGAAACATGCTTGACTCTTCCATTCTTGGGACTCCATCAGAGTGCGTTAGCATGGACTTCATTTGTGGTCCTCTGGACTCGGTCTCTGGCCATGATCCGATATTAGTTGTTATGGATCTTCTTACAAAGATGTGAAGTTCCATGGCTTGCCATTGTGCATTATCCCCAATTGAGATAAAGAAATTGCTAGTACGTAGAGGCAAAAGATGCATGGGTACTTTGGTGGTGAGTTGCAAATTTTGATAATATTTCATGCTTAAAGTAACGAAAGAACAAAGGAAATGAACTACATTCTGAAGAAAATGCTCTGCATGTACATGGACCTTGCCATACATGACTCGGAAAAATTCCTAACACCGACAAAGTTTTCGGTGAATAACTCGTTGAACAAGTCTCCATAGTTCGCACCATTTGTGTTGAATAGTGGTTGAAATCTATTGGTTCCATCATCCTTTTTGAAGAGTGGGTTTATAGGAGAATAGGTTTCTTCTGCTCAAGCCTTTGACAAGTGCATAGACTCCTTGTTACAGGAGGCAAAGGGCCACCTTCAAGCTGCTCCGTCACAACAAAAAGGTACATGCCACGAAAAGTCAGTGTGAGGTCTCGTTTGACATCAGTGACAAACTGTTGCTTGGTACTTAGAATCCTTGGCTAAAGTGGTCAAGGGTGCAAAAAGGTTTGTCGAAGCGGATTGGGCCATTTTCCATCATTGCATGCATCAGGCCAGTGGCATACCGATTGTTGCTTCCCTTGTGTATGAAGATATATGATGTGTTTCATGCTAGCTTGTTGGCTACATACACGACAACGGGAACTATTTAGCCACCACTTACATTCTTTGGCGCCAATGGCCCATACTTTGTTTTTCGCCTATTCGGGAAACAAGAGCGTACTCTCAGATCACAGGTTTTTAGGGAATACCTCGTTCATTTGGACGGGTTTGAACCTGAACATAACTCATGGGAGTTAGAATCTCGCTTGCCAGCATAAGTGGTTAAGGAGTATGGGTGCAAGATGGTAGCTCGCATGAATTGATGTGTGTCAGGGGGTACCACCTCAACATGGAAAAAGTGAACAACATTCCAATAGTGTGGCATTCATGGAATTTAACCATAGAAGGTTGGGATTGCCCAACATGGTCACGTGCACGCTCTAGCATAAAGGGGGGGTGTTGCTAGTCGTGCTGACTAACAACTTGTGGCTTAGGTTTAAGTGCTATATACGTGTTCATGTTTATCTACTGATTGAAAATGTTAGTTTTTCTTTCACAAAGTTGATGACTCACTAATTGAATATCCTCCTTCTTGTTCATGAACCGAGACGGTTCATAATGAGTGGAGATGAAAGTAGCGGGAGGGCAGGTTTGGCCCTCCCTCCTCGTTACGGCAAGGGGTGGTTGCGCACCATCCCTCGCGTCAACAAGGCCTGGCAAACGGCGAGCACTTCGTTGGCCGTTGGCCAGTTGGCTCCCGGCCAACTAGACAGCTGGCGGCTGGCCTAGTGACCGACCGACTACCAGTCGGCCTGTCGCCAGCCGATGGTTGCGACCTCAACGTGATCATTGATCAAGGGGCTAGGAGGGCCTTGAGGGCTAGGCCTCGTGGCCTCGTGCCCTTGCCTTCCTCGCGCCCTCCTTGCAAGCGAGCAAGCGAGGACGACGGATAGGGGGAGCGAGGGTGAGAGCGAGGAGCGAAGGAAGCGCACGAGAGGAATCGGTGCAAAATTGTTGATCATGCCTTGCACGTGATGATTTTGTGTCGACGCATAAAAAATGGAATGCAAGTTTGTTTAGGAGAAACTATGAGTTCCAAAACTGGAAAACTCGTGCGAATGGAGGAGTTTGAGGTTAAAACCCTTGGTTTGGGTCCCAAAACTAGGGGTAAGGTGTAAGACGGAAATGGCTTTCTTGAGACTCAAAACATTCAAGTCTTCCTGCTTTGGGTCGTTGATGACGATTGCCCCTTAGTCTTACGAAGGGGGTAAACCCCTGACGCAAACTGAGAATGCCATTCTGCGAATTCCGACAAGGACTTATGAGGAATAGCTGGAGACTCGACCCATTACATTTACATAATAGTAAAACATTCCATTAAAATCTTGTTGAATAATGGTGAAATACGTTTCCCTTACCTAGGAGTTGTTTTGGTGGAATTAATTGTTTTCCCATGTTGAGAAAACTTGGAAATTGGAAATTTGAAGAGTGAAACTATCTCTCTTCATAAGAGAATGATTTAATAATTATTATCATAGTTCTAAGATGATATTTAATGTTGTTGGAAACGTTTCATCATTTCATCTTAGAAGGGGGTTCGAAAGAATTTTCAATGGAATGTTTTGGCTAAAAATTCATATCATGAGGTAGATTAGTAGGGGAGTTGTTGGACTAGGGATTGTTGTTTGCAGTAAAATTTGGAGCCATCTTGTTAGAATGCATGAAAATTTAATACTTCTTTGCCTCCATACAATATACAAAAATTAGGTAAATGTTGCATGACTGACCGAATCTTTGTTATGAGCTTTCGGCGGGGTCGGGTCAAAGTATGAAGTGAAAGACTTTGAGAATATGAAGTTATGTGTTTTGTTTGGCACATTCCATCAGACCCTTTGAGTAAGGCACTCCCAATACATTGTTTTTTTTTTGGATTTTTTTTGTTTTGTTGATTTTTAAATGAACCTATTCTTTCCTCTTTGCAATGCAACCTATTTTTATCCCTTGAATTTTTTGGGTGTGTTGAATTTTGCAATCGTTATGGAGAAAATGAGCAAATTGAAATTTCGTGGTATTATGTGAATGGAAATGAAGATGTGGTATTTGATTGGAAATCGCTGTCTGACGATGGTTCAAACTTGAAAGGCAAAACGCTATGCCTGCGCATACGATGGTTCATTTGTGATGTGTCACTTGTTTTGCTAAACGATCCTTCAACAAATTTGTTGTAGGATCGTTTAGCCATTTTCTTGTTGAAGTTGAGGCATGCCGCGCATCGTTGGTGAAAACCACTGGCCGGCAGTTTCTGTCTTGTGGACTTTCAAAAGACAAAAAGGAGCGCACTGTAGCTAGCCGCTTGCCCCGCCGCCAGTACTCACTCCGACTGCAAATTCCGCTCTCCGGATAGCCGTCGACTCTTCTTCCCTCCGCTCGACCCCGCGTCAAGCTCGCTCTTCCGTCCTTCCCCCTCTGTCTTCTCGCCGTTTCTCTCCCGTCTTTTCACGTGTGAGTAGTGTGTTGTTGTGGGACGACTGCGATGCGTTCCACTTTACAGTGCAGGAGTCAGTTTGCAGTGTCACGTCCCCTCTCCGGGTAAGGGAATGCGAGACGTCTTCCATTTTCACGCCTGCAAGCTGACCCTGCAAGACCGTTGGGTAGTCTGTCGGTCACGCGTCTCCTCTCGTCGGATAGGGCTGCCCGCGGAAAGCGTGCGACCGGGGAGGGATGCATTGGCAAAAGATATCTCGGTGCAATTGAGTCGAACGCACTGCAAAAGATATCGCGGACGGAAAGAGCCATATCAGCGCAAGCGCTTGCAGAGCCGCCGTGGTGCCGTGAATGACGAGGGAGCAAAAAACAAAACTAATGAGCATTCGCCTTCAACGGTGAGAGACGATCGCTCTTGGACAAGGGATGGCCACCTGGCCTTGTCTCCGATTCGTGACTGACGCCGTTGGGTGCTGCAGCGGCAATGGCAGGTCGCCGTGGCGATTTGCACTCTCACAACCCACGTGTCACGCGCGTGAACAATCGCAGGACCCGAGTCTAGAGTTGTTCCACTGTTTTCGTCGGCAGTTTTTGTAGCCACCGTCTTCTGCGACGACACCTCCAATGTCACCATGAAAGCCCATCATTTCCATTGGACGCGCATCGGTGAAGTCGTACGTCCATACGCAGAGGCAGTAGCAGCAACAGCAGCAGCAGCAGCAGCAGCAGCATCGGCTTAGCCCTCGCAGCATTGTGTCACATTGAAGTTCGGTGTTCCGATCATCGTGGAATCGAGCAGCTCTGAGGGCACTGAGGTCGACAAGCGGCAGCAGAAGCAGAAGCTGCTGCAGCTGCTGCCACAGCAGAAGCAGCGGCGGCAGCAGCGAAAGCAGCAGCAGTGGCGGCTAGAGCAACAGCAGCAGCGGCAGCAGTCGCAGCAGCAGTAGCGAGAGCAGCAGCAGTAACAGCAGCGGCAGCAACAGCAGCAGGAGCACCAGCAGTAAGTACCAACAGCAGCAGCAGTAACAGCGGCAAGTCATGGCGGCTGTAGCGGCTTCGCCGCTCCCTGCGTCTGGTTCCCCTGAGCCGTCGCCTCCCCTTGCCGCCACCAGCGACGCCGGCACGACCAGTCAGGGCCCCCTTCCTGCCCGCGGAAAGAGGGTGTCGTCCGCTCCAACTCCCATCGCAGGCATCCCTCCCTGCGGAGCTCTGGGTTCAGGTAGCACGCGCGCCTCTGCGCCCGCTACACTTGGCACTAGTCCCAACACCGACAGTATGGCGCCGTCAGAGTGTGGGACGTCCGCGGTGTCCGGCAGCACAAGTCCCAGGAGAGTTTCATTCTACCTGGCCTCTTCAACTTCTCCTGTCCGCGAGATCTTCTCCCGGACAGGAGCGGACCTCCTACCTTGTGGCGAACAAGCACCTTCCCCCAACCACTCACCCTGCCTTTCTCAGACAAGGCTGACGGTTCTTGGGGCGCGCAGCGGGTCGCCGGATCCGCGCCAGCGCCTGCCCTCCTTCTCCTTCCCCCCCTCCCCTTCCTGCGACTCTACATCTTTTTCAAAAGAGATCTCTTTGTCTTCCCCTTCCTCACCTCCCAGCTGCGCTTCCTTCCCTCCGGAGCGCCTGCCGTCAGTCCCTCCGTCTGTCCCAGCCTCCTGCTCTCCTCTGGCTCCTCTCTCCTTCTCCGCATTCTCGGGCTCCATAGAGCGTGCACACTCCGACCCAAACCGTGTGTCCAGTCCCGAGGGCAGCAACGGCAGAAGCGTGAGCAGCAGCAGCAGCAGCAGAGGCAGCGGCAATCCTCGCGGTAGGAGCGTTTGCAGGCTAGCGAGCAACACCTTTGTTGATAGAACCGGCTTAACAAGCAGTAGCACCAGCAGTAGCAGCGGCGGCAGCGGCAGCGGCGGAAGCAACAGCAGCGGCAGCAGCGTCAGCAGCATCAGCAGCATCGGCAGCATCAGCAGCATCAGCAGCATCAGCAGCAGCAGCAGCATTAATAGCGGCGCCAGAAGCATCAGCATCCTGAGCGCTAGCAATAGCTCCATCAGTACCAGCAGCACCGGCGGCGCCAGCGGCAGCAGCGGCAGCGGTGGCGACAACTGCAGCAGCAGCATTGGCACCACAAGCAGTACACGGACTAGCACCGTCGGCAGGTCAGGCGCAGTGGGGAGAAGCAGCAGGAAGCTGACCAGGACATTCAGCCCGAGAGTGAGAACTGTGTTGCCGTTCAAGTGCAGATGGGTTTCGAGTAAAAGCCTAGGCAGCCCTAGTCAGGGTGGTGATTGCGACTATGTCACTGACATGAGCATTGTCGGAAGCAGCAGCAGTGTCAACAGTGGCGAAGGAGGCAGCAGCACCATTGCACGCAGTAGCAGCAGCATCGCCAGCAGCAGCAGCAGCAACGGCAGCAGCAGCAGCAGCAGCAGCAACAGTAGCAGTGGCAGCAGCTGCGCTCTCCACTGTGCACTTGAAGGTGAGAAGGGCCGCATTCAGGAGCCTACAGACGACAAGCCCAATGGTACTTGCCATGGTGCCGCCCTTAGTGAGAGAAATCTCGCAGTTGGCAGAACTCCCCGTAGACAAGGGACACCTCCAGGCGTTGTCAGTGGTTTTGCCAGGAGCTGGGGAAACGGCATTTCTGGCAAGCTGGACGATGCGCTGCTGAATGCTGGTGGTGGTGTTGGTGTTGGTGGTGGTGGTGGTGGTGGCGGTGGTGGTGGCAGCCCTGGAGGCGGCAGCAGCTGCAATACAGCAGCAGTGGTGCCGGTGGTGGGAAGCAGGCGAACACTGTCGAAGACGTTTAGTCCGAGAGTGCGAGCCACGTTGATTCTGAGGCGAAAGCAGCAGGCGGGCAGCATCACAAGTGGCAGCGGCAGCAGCACCCTCACTGACGCAACTGGTTGCGAGGACAACAGGCCCGGCAGTGTGAGTGTGAGAAATGGTGCAAACGGCGTGGCTGTGAGAAGAAGCACAACTGGAAGCAGCACCAATCTGTTGCAGGGTAGGAGGGCTGCCAGCGGTGCCATCGCTGTTGGTGGTGGTGGTGGTGCCAGTAGTAGCTGCAGTAGGAATAAAAGCACCAGGAGCGGCATGAGCAGTGCTGGCAGCACAAGAAACACCGGCAGCACAAGCAACACCGGTACTAGGAACAATAAGAGCAGTGGCGGTCAGATCCATGATGTATGCAGCAGTAGCAGAGCCACTACTGCTGAAGACCATCATCCAAGCAGCAGCTGCAGCTGCAGCAGCAATATAGACACAAAGGACCATCGTCAAAGCAGCAGGAGCAGAGACACTCCGGTCAAGGGCCACAATCAAAGCAGCAGCAACTACAGTGACAGGAGCAGCTGCAGCAGCGAAGGAGGCAGTAGCAAGGACAGCAGCCGCCTCGCAGGCTCTTGCGGTCACACATGCATGGCAGCGTCTCCGGAGGATGGAGGCTCATGTGGAACCTTCCAAGAAAGAACACATTGTGCTGCAAAGGTCAAGTCTGAGGCGTCATCTCTACGCCAGCCATTGGCACTGAGCGCTTCGCTTGCCACAGCAGCCCGCTCTGCTGCAGCGGCAGCACGGGCTGCTGTTGCAGCTCGTCTTGCAGCAGCAGCAGCAGCAGCTGCTGCTGCAGCCCGTGCTGAAGATAACGCTCCTCGTGCACCTGCTGGTGCTTCTACTGGCGCGCCAGCTTGTGCACTTGTTTGTGCTCCAGCTCATCATGCTCCAAATCACAATTTTCAAGCACAGCCAGAGGTGCGTCCCCAGCCCTCCGTTTTGAACGGCCGAGCTCGACTCGAAGCAGGTGGGAGCGTTGTGCATCGCCCCTCCTTCAGCGCACCCCTTGGCCACGCCCACCGCCACCGCAGCCTCAAACTCGGCAGCGTGGGTGGGGAGCAAGAACTTGTCCCGGAGCTGTCGAGAAGACTTTCTGAAAACTCCAGAACGGCCGCTGCCAGGCCGCAGCAGCCACTGAGGAGCCCCTCGCTTCAGGAAAGGGCAGCAATGGATGCCACTCCCCGCAGATCTTTCTATCCGAGGCAGACCGGGAGTGCGAGTGGGGGTGGGAGTGGGAGTGGGAGTGGGGGTGGGAGTGGGAGTGGGAGTGGGAGTGGGAGTGGGAGTGGGAGTGGGAGTGGGAGTGGTGTTGTGCTCAGGGAGACTGGACATGGCGGAGTTGGAGCTCGACCCGCGACGCCGGCGTCGCCGCCCCAGCCTCAGCCGGCCCTCAGGCCTTCGAGTGGCCGCATGAGCCCAGCCAACTCTCCCCCGGTCGGTGTGCGAGGTCAGCCGGCCAGCACAAGGCTGGTGAACCCTTCCCCAGGGCACGGGCTCAGCGGCGAGGGAAGAGGGCCTTCGGTTTCTAAGTCCCCTGTGAGGCGCGGGGTAGGCACTGGCCGCGCCAGTGGAGCCCAGACCATGGCCTCCCCACTCAAGCAGGGTCTGCAAGTCTCTGTCAGTGCTGCGACTTCCCCGCCTGCACCTGCGCCAGACCAGCCTCCACTGAATCTACCCTGCGCCGGCCTGGCCAGGTCTCCTTGTGGTAGCATCGTAAGGCTCGGCCGCAGCCGCTCAGCTCGTGCCACGTCCTCTGTCTCGTCTGTCGTTTCTGTGGAGACTGCTGCGAGTGGTGGACCTCAGATTGCCGGCAG
>SZWC01006004.1:47605-71783 GCA_023375785.1 Penium margaritaceum | reverse complement strand
GGTTCGGAAGAAAGGAAGGGGGAGATGGTGAGAAAGGGGGACAAGTCTTCTCTGGTTGATTGGGAAGATGGATGGGAGACCGATGAGGAGGATGGTGATGCAAGCAAGATGGAGACAGTAGCAGAATCCCGCAGGAAGTTTCTTGGAAGTTGCCAAGGCACCCCCAGCATCAAAGCTCTGTCGAAAGTTGCAGTCCTTGACGAGGCATGCCGGGATGTGGAGAGTGGGAGTGGGAGTGAGAGGACGGTGACGACGTCCCCCTCTGCAATCCCTTTCCTCCAAGGCCACCAAAAGGGCGGTGCTCCCGGCCTTCCCTCGCATCTCCATGCCTGTGTCCTGTCGCATGGTGGGAGGAGCTTGAGGGAAGGGAGAGTTTTGGAACATGAGGACATCCCCATGCTCGAACGACGTGTGACCGCACCCAGAGGGACGGACAAATCTTAGATCTTTTGGAAGATGTCTAATGTGTTTCTATCTTGCAACAAATGGGGCACGAGGCACTCCATGGATGCTGTGCATTCATCGTGTTGGCTTCCCGACCAACAATAGTGCATCCCCAACGTAGTGGACAGAAATCTAGCTGCAACGTCAAAGGGCAGTTTTTTTGTACATAATCAATGTTGGAGGTCCTCCACTGGCACTTCTCTCTCTGTCTGTTTCCCTCACGTCTCATTCACTCTTGAGAAAACCTTAGTCCAAGAAGAAGTGCAGGCTACACATTCAAGATGACTGTGGGCCACACATGCACCAGCCTTTCCCTAACTCGCGATAAGGCCAAGTACCAGTCTGTAGCCACAGCTTCATCCAAATCACACATGGCCTTGTAATCAGATCTCCATCGTGCATTATTAGCATCGCGATGACAAATTGGTCACAGTGTTCAACTCTACGGGTTATCGACATGTTTGGAACTGCTGATAACTTCTGCAAGCCACTTGGCCAAAAAGTTATCAACATGCTTGGAACCCTGAACCTGGCCTTGCCGACCGCTACAGCCCACAGTGAGAACTGATGTTGTGTACATAGCTTATTGTGACCTGTCGGCTCACGTCCATTGCCTTGCAGACCCCTGATGAGACGGAGCACAATGAAGATTGGGGGAGCAGACACGAGTCCGACAGCTGCCGAGCAGCAATAACCAGCCAATGGATAGACATCCACCTTCACCATGCGTGTTGACTTCCCTTCTACAGTGCTCGCACATTGTCTGAAAAACAACCCACTACAATACCTGTTCGTGTTTGCGCTGTTCTGGTTTAGTGACCTAGTTTGGTGCTAAACATGGATTTGTCGTAGTTTTGTTAGGCAGAGTTTAGGACCAATCTCGGTGTGTGGGCATGTGAGACGTAAGAGGGCCTATGCCCATATAGTTCGCTCCCTCCTTTGTGCTCAGCTTCATCGGCAAACCTCCTCGCCGGTCGTGCCGCCGGCAGGCACTGTCGCTGCATGTGCTGCCTGCACACGTCCAGCGTCGTGTTTTTCTGGCATTGTTGCTACTAGGGGTTAGCGTAGAAGCTGCTTGGGTTTAGGCAGCCATAACTCCTCACTGGTATTTTTCTAGCTGATTCTGACTGCACGACTGCGTTTGCACCGTGTGTATTATGGTATGGTCCAGTTTTGAGGCAAAACGGACGACGTCTGGGTTTGGGCCGTTGGCCGTCTGGCAGTGCTCACCGAGAAAACCTGCCAGCCTGAAAATAGAGATATCTTCTGATTGGCTCGTTAGCTGAGTAACAAGCTCTAGAGAGCTGGGGGGGAGTTAGAACTGGGAGGGGTCTCCCATTGCTGTTTATTCTTCACTCCTAATCAATTTCTTCCACTTTCCAGGTGCTTTCTGGCGCTAACACTGGCGCGCGTTTTCCTGAGTAACAAACCCGGAGCACCCAAACTTAGACTCTAGAGCAGCAGAATGAGGGGGCAGTAGACTAAACAACAAGCGTGGAAGCCCGCACGCTGCATCAACAACGATGCTGCCCCAAAATGATGCATAATATTTCCAGCTTGGTATCAATGCCAAAGCGTAGCAACAAGAGCAGAAGACTGGCGTACAGGTGCCAGAGAACGCCAGCGGACCCCCATACGAGCCGGTGCAGGGGAAATGCTGCCAGAAAAAAATCCGGTAGGAAAGACCAGCCTGGTGGCGGTATCAAAACTTTCCCCACGGCCACTGGGCCAGGGGAAATGCTGCCGGATGTTTCTGGCAGCATTGACCCCCATGCATGATGCGAGGAGGTGAGCGGCCAGCAACGTCATGCATCACGAAGACGACGCACGTCGAATAGGTGTGACCGTGCTGCAAGGAGCAACAGCAGCAGTAGCTTGCAGCAGTAGCGAGCACTGGTAGCAGCAGCCAGCAGCAGCTTTGCTTCGCAGCTACAGCCGGCAGCAGCAGTAGCTCGCGGCCGCTTGTAGAAGCAGCAGCTTGCAGCAGCTTGCAGCACCAGCAGGAATGCGCAGCACCAGCAAGCAGTAGCAGCAAGCAGCAGCAGTAGCCGGTTGCAGCAGCGGCAGCAGCGAGCAACAGATAGCAGTAGCCTGTAGCAGCCAACAACAGCATTGTAGCAGCAGCCAGCAGCAGCCTGCAGCAGCAGCAGCTTGCAATAGTAGCAGCTGCAGCTGCAGCTCCTCGTAGCTTGCTGCCCGCAAGGAGCAGCGAGCTGCGAGTAGTGAGCTTGCTACTCGCGGCCCACAGCAAGCAACGGGCAGCGAGCAGCGAGCTCGTTGCTTGCTGCTCGCAACTCGTAGCGAGCAGCAAGCTCGCTGTGAGGACCAAGCAAGAAAAAATAAAGGAAAGGAGAAATCATCCCCCACCCCACACGTGACGCTACAGCTGGAGCTGCTGCAGCAGCCACAGCAACTACAGCAGCACGCGGCAGATCAGCTGCAGGAGCAGCAGTAGCCACTATATCAGCAACCGCAGCAGCAACAGCAACAACAATAGCAACAGCAACATCAGTAGCAGTAGCAGCTGTAGTAGCAGCAGAAGCAGGAGAAACAACAGCGACATCAATATCAACAACAGTAGCAGCTACAGCAACAATAGTAGCCACCCTACAACTGACACAGCAGCGGCCTAAAAAAGAGCCACTGCTGACACCAACAAATTTTCAGCTGCGGTCATTGTTGACGTCACTGTTGACGTCACCAATAACCAAAAAAAGAGGGGACAACAACTCTATAGATAACGCAGCACCAAATGCTAAAGTCAACTATCACTGTTGACATCACTGCTAACATCATCAACACAAAGAGAAAAAAAAAACAAAACAGGTGGAACATAAGGCCAACAAACACTACGGCTACTAGCCCCAGTGGGGAGGGATCCTCCTGATGGCGGGACCCCTACCCCCCCTTTTCCTGGAGCAGTTGCACCAGCAGAACCAGCAAAAGCAGCAGCAGCAGCAGCAATAACAGCAACAGCAGCAGCAGCAGGAACAACAGCAGCAGCAGCACTCGTAGCAAAAGCAACAGCAGCAAAAGGAACACCACTCGTTGTCGCAGCAGCAACAGCCTCAGTTGCCGCAGCAACCGCACCACCGTCAGCCAACACCATTTGTTCCACCCGGATACGCGAACCCTGCGATCTCCTATGCCGCAGAATACTTGGCATAGAAACACACCCAGCGCCAACAACAGACGGTGACCTAGTCCTAGGCCCCACTCTGGATGCCGGCCACAGGCCAAAGGATTTCGAACCCCCCCCGCCGCCGCTTCAGGCTCGCGACCAAATCCCGAGCTGTGAACTCAGCTTCCGGATCGGGGCACAGGGCAAGAGCCTGTGGCCTTACTATGTCCTGCCCTTCGATTCCACCCAGGCCGACCAGGTCTATGACTCCGGTCGCGCCATGTGTGCCCTCGTCCCTGTGGCCCCTCTAGCCGTACGCCTCGCCCTTGAGCCCTTCCTTGGCGACCTCACCACTGGCACCCTCCCTGACCCGGTAGCAGCCTGACACATACTCATGCATCCTCATCTCTTGTCCAGTGACTCTGAGACCAGCCGTTCCGGGAGTTCAACTCCCTCCGCATGGGGGAGACCAAGACGGTTACATCCTATTGGCAGTGCCCAGAGGACCTTCTGCCCCGCCTCGGAGACGCCGCGCCACCCCCTCTCTCCACGCTCCTCACCATCAAGCGCGGCGCAACCGGCCCCTTCTCTGACGTCTTCGTTCAATACTCCCAGGAAGTTCTTGTTGCAATGGTTGCCCAGGGTACTCTCATGCCCTCAGAGTAGGAGCTCTTCATCCGCATGAAGAAAGCTCATCAGGAGTCACACATCCATCGCACTGAGCCCCTCGCCTCTCCAACCGTTGCCTCTCCTACCGTCGCCTCAGTGGTTGTCGCCGCCCCAGTAGCAGCAACATGTTCCGACGCCCCCTCATCTGGCAAGAACAAGAAGAAGGGCAAGAGGGGCAAAGGGCCTCAGCAGCGGACTAGGCGATCAGGCAGCGCCAGCCTCGTCTGCCACAACTGTGGTCAGTCAGGACACGGGTGGTATACGTGTCCACTCCCGACTGACGAGGTTCACATCATTGCCACCATGCGTCGCCAACGCAAGCGCCGCCTTGCCACAAGTGTCTTGACCGTCGCTGCTCCTACCACAAATTCGCCACTCGTGACGGCCCCATTGCAGCCTCCTCCGCAGCCGTCCGCGCCCGCTCCTCCTTCCTCGGCGCCTTCCTTTCCCTTCCTGGACTCCGGCACCGTCACACCACAGTCGGTCTACTCCAGCAAACCCTTCGTCCCTTAGCGCTAGTTGGAGCAGTTCATCGCCTTCCAGCTCGGCCTTCCTCGCCCTCCTCCCCAGGGAAGTGCCAGTTGCATCGTCGCTAGTTCCTCTCGACCCTGCATGACAGAGTTGGTGCTACGGTCATGCCCTATATCTCCGTCTATCCCATCCTTTGCCGTGCCTTGTCCTCCTAATCCTCTTCGTGACAATGTTGCCTGGTTAGACGACTTCCACTCCTGGTTCGTACCTCCGTCCACTTCGTCAGCGTCGCTCGCCCATTGCCATGTGACTGTCAGCGACCGGGCCACACCGGTCCAGGATCCTTCAGCGACCTGGATCATCGACTCCTGGGCCTCGCATCACATGACGACCTCGCGCGAGGCCTTAAGTGTTCTTGGTCCCATCACCAATGTCACCGGGGTTTGGACGGGCTCTGGTCAGGTATTACCCGTTCGTGGTGTCGGCGTCGTTCATTTCTGTGGTCCAACTGGTGATGTCATCTTGACTGATGTTCTCTTCTTATTGGCCTTGAGCTCAGCTTCATATCTGTCACCGTCCTTGATCGCATGAGCATAGATGTTTTGCATTCGCGTGGTGTAGGCACTGTGTCATTGTGCCCGTCCGGTCGTATCGTTTTGCATGGCATCCCTTGTGGAAACTTGTGGCACGTACCGCACCTATCCGCTTCTACCCCTATCTCCTCCTCCTCTGCAGATACTGGCCACGTGTTTGTTAGATGCACCTTGTCTTCGCAGCACACGCGTCTCCTACATCGTCGCCTCTGTCATGTCCACTCTGTTGCTATTGACAGCATGCTTCGCAAACAGCCGGCCACGGGCCTTGACTCAGCCTTCTTTCCTCTACCGTGCCCCACCGAGTGCATTGATTGCGCTCAAGGCAAGATGCACCGTTCGACCTATCCCCTCTCTGCCTCTCGAGTGTCCGCCCCGCTCCGCCTGGTTCACTATGATGTCATGGATCCCCTCCCGAAAAAGTCAGTCGGCGTGCACGGTCGTTACGTCCTGACCCTTACAGACGAATATTCTCGCTATCGCTGGGTCTTCTGCCTCCGACAGAAGAGCGACATTGCTCCCACCATTTGGGGCTGGCTTGTCCGCGCTGAACACGAGTGTGGTCGCCCTCTCTGCCGCTTTCCTTTTGATCACAGGGATGAGTTTTTGGGGGAGACCACACTCTTCCTCGCCACCCGTGGTGTCGATCATGAGACATCGACGCCTTACAAACCAGCCCAAAACGACGTCTCTGAGCACTAGAACGGCACCATGGCAGACGCCCTTCGCACCATGCGGGTCAAATCCAACATCTCTGACGGCTTCTACTTCAAGGCCATGAGCTACATGACATGGGTCTGGAACCGGATTCCCCATGGACCCATTCCTCGTCAGTACACCCCATACCAACATTGGTGTGGAGAATGCGCTGACCTGCATCCGGCCCATATCTGGGGCAGCGTAACCATCGTGTTGTTACCTGCCCCGTACCAGGGTGGTAAGCTCGAGCCTCGCGGTCTTCTGTACACCCTCCTCTACGTCTCGCGTCAGTCGAAGGCATGGCACTTCTGGGATCCCACACGACACTACATCGTCGAGTCCCACGATGCCCTCTTCTTTGAGGACCTCTTTCCCCGCGACCTCGTTTTCTCCAACGCGTCGATGTTCCTCCTGTCGCGTGGAGGAGTGGTGAGTCTGTCCTCTGTCCTGCCGCGTCTGGGCGTTCCATCATCCGCGCCCGGGGGTCCGTCTTCGTCGGTTACCCCGTTCGTGTCCGCTAGCCCCTCAGGGCCGGCTGCCTCATCCATGCCTGTCGGCCCCTCGGGGCCTCTTGCCCGGTCCGTGTCCGCCAACCCCTCGGGGACGGCTTCCCCATCTATGTCCAACAGCCCCTCAGGGCCGATTGCCCCGTCCGCGTCCTCCAGCCCCCCAGGGCCGGCTGCCCCATCCGTGTCCGCGAGTCCCTCAGGGTCGGCCGCCTCATCCATGCCCGCCACCCCCCCAGGGCCGACTGCCACGTCTGTGTCCGCTAGCCCCTCAGGGCCGGCTGCCTCATCCATGCCCGCCAGCCCCTCGGGGCCGGCTGCCCCATCCGTGTCGGCCAGCCCCTCGGGGCCAGCTGCCCCGTTCATGTCCGCCAGCCCCTCCGGGGCGGCTACCCCATATGCGTCTGACGGCCCTCAAGGTCGGCTACCCCATTTGTGTCCGACAGCCCCTCAAGGCCGGCTGCCCCATCTGCGTCCGACAGCTCATCAGGGCCGGCCACCCCGTCTGTGTCCGCCAGCCCCTCCGGGCCGGGTGCTCCATCTACGTCTGACGGCCCCTCAAGGTCGACTGCCCCATCTGTTTCCGACAGCCCCTCGGGGCCGGCTGCCTTGCCTGCGTCGGACAGCTCCTCAAGGCCGGCCGCCCCGTCCGTGTCTGCCAACCCCTCGGAGCTGGCTGACCTGTCCGTATCGGCGCGCTACACACGTGGTCCGGGTGGGCGCCTCAGACCCAGGCCGACAGTGAGCACGCAGGATGCCTCCTCACATCCTCTCACTCCACAACACCCTATCATCCCACGAGGCTCCTCACCTCATGTCAGATCCACTCCCACGGTCGTGAGTGGGGACCCCGGCACCAAGGCACTCGGCTTGAGCACACTGTCAGCCATCGACGATCTACATCCAGAGTCAGCTCTGGGCTATGTCTTGCTGCGTCAAGAGCACCGGTATGCCGTTGCGGCCACACTCACGCGGATGCCACCAAGGGTGCGGGATGCGTACGCCCTCACTGTCCGCCCCATGGAGCGACCAGAGGGCCCAACCACCTTGCATGAGGCTCGGGCGTCTCCGATGCCGCTCACTGGGAGGCTGCATGCGCCGACGAGCTTGCCGTCATTCGGCAACATCACGTCAATGAGCTCGTCGACCTCCCCCCGGACCATAAAGACATCGACGCCAAGTGGGTTCTCCGGTGAAAATAGAAGCCAGACTGGTCCCTGGATAAGTGCAAGGCCCGTCTCACAACCAAGGGGTTTGCTCAGGTCCTTAGGATCGACTATGACCAAATCTTTGCCCCGGTCGGTCAGTTCTCCACCAGCCGGGCGTTGTTCAGCCTGGGTGTCCAGCACAGGTTGGAACTGCATCAGATGGATGTGAGAAACTCCTTCCTCCATGGCTCACTGGAGGGCGAGGAGCTCTACATGGTGCAACCTCCAGGCTTCGACGATGGCTCCGACAAGGTCTGGAAGCTGCGGAAGGACCTCTATGGCTTGAAGCAGTCACCGCACTGCTAGAATTTGTAGATCAGTTGTACGCTTCTAAGCGGCGTCCCCCTTCGTAGCTATGCTGACCCCGCTCTATTCATCAGTCCGAGAGGTCACACGCTCGTCGTTGTCGTGGTCTATGTCGACGACCTGCTCATCGCATCACCGGATGCTACTGCCATCCGGCGGGTCAAGGACCTACTGCACGCTGCCGACCAGATGAAGGAGCTTAGGCCATCATGAGTCTTTTTGGGCATGGAGCTTGAGCATGATCGCTCTGTGGGCATCCGGCATGTCCATCAGGCCGCCTACGTCCAGACCCTGTCCGGGCGCTTCGCGGAGGACCTGTCCCTTGTGCCAAGAGCATCCTCACCCATGTCACCCCATGGTCAGGCGATGCTCAAGAGTTCTCATCCAGCCGTGGTGGGGGAGCCAGTAGAGATGACCACGCATCTGCGCGTCATCGAGTCACTTATGTTCCTGGCGACGACGACACGTCCAGATATTGCGTTCGCCGTCAACCTCCTCGCACAGTTCTCCCAGGAGCCACATTGCCTCCACTTTGAGGCCGTGATCCATGTGCTGTGCTACGTGGTGTCTACCCCACGGTGAGGCCTCATGTTCCATCGATAGTCATCCGTTGTGGCAACGGGATACACTGACAGTGACTGGGCCGGTAGTCCGGACGGTAAGAGTCGTATTGGCTTGATCTTCCTTGTTGGCGGAACCGCAATATCCTGGCGCAACGGCAAACAAGGCTGAATTGCGCACAACACTGCTGAGGCTGAATATGTGGCCCTTGGTTCTTGTGCGTTTGAGAGCGTATGGTTGCGCTGCCTATTGTCCGAGTTGCGTCAGTCAGTCTCGTCCATCACGTTGCACTGTGACGATGAGAGTGATATGGCCATTGGTGACAATGACGGCGTGTAGCACATTGGCACAAAGCACATCAATGTCGAGTATCACTATGTGCGTTTGTTTTTGCATGACGGCAGCATCAACATTGTGTGGGTTGGGACAGCACGACAATTTGCTGATTTCTTGACTAAGGCACTGAACCGTGACTCGTTCAAGAAGGTTATGAGTGCAGTTGGTGTTCGTCTGTGAGATTCTCTCATTCCTGTCTTTTTAGTAACTGTGTATGCCTGTCCATGTACACAGCACCTGTGAGTCATGGGGGAGAATTGGTTTTTTGTCTCACATCTCTCACTTGTACTCCGTTGTGTCCTCCCGGCTTGTGTACATCGCGGTGCACATGACTGATGGCGAGACGCGACGCTGATGGAGTGTCATCCGATGGAGCCAACATTCGCCAAGGCCTACACGCAGTTCGCTGGAGCCTCCTCCCGCCTTTGTGCTAAGCTCCATTAACAAACCTCCTCAGTGGTCGTGCCGCCGACAGGCACTATAGTTGCATGTGCTGCCTGCACATGTCCAACGTTGTGTTTGACTACACTGTTGCGTTCGCAGTGCCATGTCATGCCCTAGGTCCAAGTTTCATGATTTTTTTGGCATTGTTGCTACTGGGGTTAGCGTAGACGTTGCCTGGGTTTAGGCAGCCATAACTCCTCACTGTTGTTTTTCTAGCTGATTGTGACCGTACAACTGCGTTTGCATCGTGCGTATTCATGGTATGGTCCAGTTTTCAGGCAAAACGGACGACGTCCGGGTTTGGGCCGTCGGCCGTCTGGCAGTGCTCATTGAGAAAACCTGCCAGCCTGAAAATAGAGCTATTCTCTGATTGGCTGGTTAGCTGAGTAACAAGCTCTACAGAGCTGGGGGAGCTTGGAGGGGTCTCCCATTACTATGTATTCTTCACTCATTACCAGTTACTTCCAGTTTTCAGCCGCCTTCTGGCACTAACACTGGCACGCGCGTTTCTGAGTAACAAACCCAAAGCACCCAGACTTAGACTCTAGAGCAACAGAATGAGGGGGCAACAGACTAAGCAACGAGCATGGAAGCCCACACTGTGCATCAACAACGCTGCTGCCCCAACCTGTTGCATAGTATTTCGAGCTACTGTGTGACGGGGCACTGACGCCCAATCAGCGGCTATGTCGCTAGGAAGCTTGTACTCATCTTCTCATGGTATCAGAGCAGCGAGGCATCCCTTCCTGAGCTGTCTAGCAGAGACGCAGCAGTGGCAGCAGCAGTGAGAGCCACAGCTAAAGCCATGGTCTTGGTAGGACCCACCAATCCACGGTGACCTGCCGTAGTAGATTGTAGCAGCGGAGACACCCTTGCAACCGCATCACCACGCCACCACCACGGGGCAGCCAAGGGTTTCCCATCCCGCTCGAGCAGCAGTTGAGGCATGAGATGTTGAGAAGGGATCAGTGAAGGGTCCTAGAAGCTTCACTCAGGTCGGACATACCACCCTCCCGGGACGTGAGATAATGCAACTGCCCCCTTCGACCACCACTCTTGGTTTTTAAGAGCTCGTTAAGAAGCCCTTGCAAAAACCTATCCATCTCTTCCACTCCTGCCTCATTTGTTGCCTTGTAGGCTCGAAGAAATGAAACAACGCTCTCAGATCTAGTTTTTTTTTTCCGGATTTTGGACTTAAGAGAAAACGGTGACACTTTTTACATTTTGAAGGTATTCTTACCCGAAACAACCTCCATTGCATTCAGCATCATTTGGCGCATAATCGCTCCAAATTCCTTTCATTTGGACAACCTTCATGCTGACGTCATCATTGTGAGTGATGACGTCAGCACCAATACAACCAAGTTTTTGGCTGAGACATCATTTTTTACCAGCGTTGCAAATCCTCGAGAAATGCTGACAAAGCTGCAATCCGATCAGTTTGACGTCCCGGTCCGTACTTAGCGTTGACATGGTTCCAACCGATGACAAGGGCAAATGACCACCAGATCCCTCCTCCTCCTCCTCAGGGGTCATGAGCCCACGCTCGCAGGCCATTGCGGACCTATGTAGTCAGCAGGATGGGATTCTTCGTCACCAGTAGCAGCAAACTGATGCCATCCGCGCGCCCACTGATCTTAATCGTGGTCAGACCACGACCCCACAGCAGACATCCAGGGGAGTCGGCGGTGCCATAACTTCTGCACAGCAGTCAGCATCTACACCAAGGAGAGCAGTTGGACAGGACCCATCACTTTTTTATCCTTTGGATGAGGACCCCGACATGCCAGACATGGACGATGACACCAACGAGAGGGAGATTCGCGAGCTTCAGGGGCATCTCCGTCACATTCAGATGCGTTCTGGTTCCCAGTTACCGGAGATTGGATCCTTGCCTGACCCCTACCTCGGCGACTTTCCGCGTCTCGGCGTCTTCCGTGTCCCTCGTCCTTCCCAACCTGTGGTTGCTCTCCCCACGGAGCGGCAACCCAAGGACTTCAAGACACCACCCCAACGCTCAGGTTACAGACTGTGCTCAGGTGCTGACAGCGACTCAGGCAATGCGCGGACTCCTTTATGCCATGCCGCAAGAGACTGTTGTGGAATTCCATCCTTATTGTGGAGAAGTTGGCACAGGTGCGAGTGCTGATCCACGTGGGGGCTGGGACTTGGCACTATCCTTGCTTGCTGCAGAGATGCTTGCCACCCGCACGACTTACATTCGTGCCTTTCACTCCCTTCGTTAGGGACCTGCTGAGCCCGTAGCCAATTTCTGGCGACGTGCCACGCGCATCTACACGCGCCTTGGGACGTCAGGATGTATACAACTTTGGACGATTCACACGCTCATGATCGGAGTTTGTCTTGATAACGCAGACATCTTCTCGGGGTACAGAAATGACGTGCTCGAGCCCTTCTCCACCTCACTTAAGATCCTCCCTTGAGCGCATCAAGTTTTCCTCCAGGTGTCTTCCGCCCGCGAGGCAGCTGTGGCCCACTAGGAGAGTTCTCTTGCTACAACGGTCATTGCATTGCCGTCAACGTCCCACTTCTTCATCCTCTGGCACACCCTCCTCTTCCCCTTCCACCCCGGCTATCGCGACTCAAATGTAGGGTGCGGCAGTCATGGCACAGGGGAAGAAGGGTAGGAAGAAGTGTGGTTTGGACCAGCAACAGTCGCAACAGCAGCAACAGTCCTCGGGCGGTAGTAGTGGATGCACTGTCCACTGCTACAACTGTGGAGGCGCTCATCGCTACACCGAGTGCCAGTAATCGGTTGATTGGGCGCGGATCACTCACGGTCTTCAGGCTACACACGTGCAGCGTCTTCAGGCATCCAGCAACACAGCCTCCGGTCGCGCTGTGACCATGATCGTAGCATTTTCCGCTTCCTCACCGGCGAGCAGTGGAGACCCGGACCCGCGTGACCGCACCATCGCCGAGCTTAGCCATCTTCTGGTGCTTCACTTTCAGGGAGGTGTGAGTGTGTTGTCACAGCCGAGTGGTTCACAGAATATCTTTTCGTCTGTTCTCGTCGCTCGTGATGACTCGTGTGGGGGGGCACAGCTGGCATGTGATGACGATGGGCCTGACAGTACTGTCTGGATTCATGAGTCGCACCTCTGTGCCCTTCGTCATTCCTCCTCACCTGTTGCTTAGCACCCGTCTGAGGCCAAGTGCTCCATTGCCCGTTGTACACTGACGTCCTTTGGTCGTAATCCTGATGGCACTTGGATCATCGATTCAGGTGCGACTCATCACATGACTTGTCGTCGTAGTGACTTTGTTGTTCTCAGTCCTGTTGCGTCTGTTCGCTCCTTTTGCACAGGCTCTGGTCAGTCCTTGCCCGTCCAGGGTGTTGGGGTTGTGTGCTTTGATGGTCCGTCTAGCCCCTTGTATCTTTCCAAGGTGTGTTTGTGCCTGACCTTGAGCTCAGCTTACTTTCTGTGCGTGCCCGCACACAAATAGGACTCTCTATGGAGCACACTGCAGACTCCGCCACTGTGACAGCTACTGATACTCGTACTGGTGTTCATCGTGCCTTTGTTGTGGATGATCTGTATTTTGTCTCTCTGATTTCTTCTCCTCCTTCTTGTCCCCCCTCTCCTCCGGCAAGAGTGCTTGTCTCTGGCATTATCTCTGCTGAGCACTAATGACTGCTGCACTGTCGCATGTGTCATGTACGCTCAGGCATTGTGGCGAAGCTCATTCAGACACAGCCTGTACTTGGTCTGGATGCGGCTTCTTTCAAGAAGCCGCCCAGGACCGGCTGTCTATTCGATGCTCAGTGTAAGATGCATCGTTGCATCTATCCTGACTCCCGTTCTCGCGTACAATGCACTCTCGAGTTGGTCCATTCGGACCTTCTCGATCCTCTTCCTGTCGAGTCACTATACGATTGGGGCAGATACGTCCTGACTCTGACTGATGACTTCACCCCGATGCGGTGGGTCTACAGCGTGCGTCAGAAAAGCGATGCAGCTCTCGCAGTTTGCCTTTTGGCTTAGCCACCACTAGCTAGTGATGGCTGAGCGTCAGTCTCGCCATACGCTTCATACTTTCTATTCCGATCGCGGCGGCGAGTTTCTTGTTGAGATGGACAGTTTCTTTGCAGAGCACGGGGTTTTTCACCAGGTCTCCGCTCCTGCTACTTCTGAGCAGAACGGTGTCTCTGAGCACTGGAAGCACACCATGGAGGATGCGGTTTGCACTATGCAGTCTTATTGTCGTCTCCCAAAGTCCTTCGCCTTTGAAGGATTCACCTACATGACGTGAGTCTGGAACCGCCTCCCGCACGGTCCCCTTCCGGACACCTTACACCATACAAGCTTTGGTTTGGCCATAGTGCTCACATACGTCTCGCTTGTGTTTTGGGATCCTTGGCTTTTTTGTGGTACACCAAGGACCAGCAGGGGTCCAAGGTCTTGCCGGGGGGTCGCTTGTGTGCCTTTGTAGGCATCTCCCCGTGGTCTAAGGCCTGGCGTTTTTGGGACCCCGCTTGTCGTCGCGTTGTTGAGTCCTGCGTAGCGCTTTTCATTGAGTCCCTCACCTACCGCAATCTGACCTCGATCACGTCGATGTCCGTCACGCACGTTCCTACATGTGAGGCTTCTTGATGGATGGGGGAGTCTGAGCCTACAACAAGCTCTCGCTCGGTTGATGTGTCCGTTTGAGCCCCCTCCGCTTCTCGGTCTCCGGCTCTTGATGATCAAGCGATCATCACTATGGGCCCAGAGACCTCTCCAGCACATCGGACATCTACCCCTGTTCCCTTGTACCCCAGAGGCACCCATGATCCTGTACCTGTGTTTGCCAGCGCTCCGGCCTCTGTGCGTGGTCCTGCCTCACCTACTCCTACAGGATTACCCAGTCCCGTGTCTCCCATATATGCATCTCCTCACACTGCATCACCTGCTGCTTTGCCTCAGCCCTCACCAGCTGTGGTCGTGCTTGTCCGTGCACCTGAGGTGAGCCCCTTGAGCCTAGGGTACTCACCTGAGCCCGGCAATTGTCTTCGACCATTGGACTCCGGAGTCTAGAGAGTGTCAGGTCCTGCACCGAGGTGCTCCACTCGCAGCATCGCAAGTGGTGATCCCGGCACAAAGGCACTAGGCCTGAGTGTCCGCACTCAGCACACAGACGTACATCCAACGTGCCCCATAGGGCACGATCTCGTCACTCGCAAGTTTCATATCGCTTGTGATGCAGCAGCTGACCTTGTGGTCGTTAGACCTAGCTAGAAAGCATGTGCAATTGCCACTCAGAGCTCTCCCTCTATGGTGCCTGATCCGGGCACACTAAGGGAAGCTCTCTCATCACAGGATGTTGACGCCTGGTATGCTGCCTGTGAGGATGAGCTTCACGCCATCCAAGAGCACGGAGTTTACGAGCTAGTTGACCTTCTACCTGAAAGGAAGGCTATTCAGGTCAAGTGGTTCTTTTGCAAGAAAGTGACGCCTGATGGCTCACTAGAATGCCACAAGGCTCGCTTGGTCATCAAGGAGTGCTCTCAGATCGAGGGCATCGCTTACACTGACTTTTTCCCCTATCGACCGCATGACCTCAGCTCGCACTCTATTCGGTGTGGTGGCTAAGCATGACTGAGAACTGCACCACATGGATGTGAACAATGCATTCCTCCATGGCTCTCTGGATGAGGAGATTTACGTGGCTCAGCCACCAGTCTTTGAGGGCGGTGACAAGGTCTGGCGCTTGTGCAAGTCCTTACACGGCCTCAAGCAGTCTCATTGGTGTTGGAACCAAGAGATCACCGGCACCTTGACTCGTGCGGGATATGGACAGAGCAAGGCAGATCCCTCTCTCTTTATCCAACGGACGCTTGAGCGGTTCACCGCCATTTTGGTCTATGTGGACGGCCTTCTGATCGCGTCTCCTTCCATGGAGGTCGTGAAGGAGGCCAAGGCGGTCCTCCAAATGGCCTATAGGATGAAGGACCTTGATCCTACAGCAATGTTTCTTGGCATGGAGATCGTGTGAGACCGTAGACATCGGACACTAGTGCTGCATCAGGCCCAAAATGCACGTGTCATGGGGGAGCACTTCAGTGACCTCCTTGACACAGTGCCCATAGCCTCCACGCCTCTCACACCCGACGAGCAGGATTCCTTAAAGGTGGACGATCCCACACAGCTAGGGGAGACAGTGAATGTGACCTTGTACCTCTGTCTCATCGGATCTCTGATGTACCTGACCACTACTACATGCTCCAACATCGCCTTTGCCGTAAACCTCCTTGCACAAATCTTGTAGGCTCCACGTGCTAGATCCCTTCTTGTGGCTGTGCGAGTGGTCCGGTACGTAGTCTCCACACCGTACCTCGGACTCTGCTTTCGCCGGCAGTTTTCGGTGGTTCTCGACGGTTACACCAAAAGCGATTGGGCATGGATTTCTGATGGACGCAGTCAAACCGGTTACGTGTTCCTTCTCGGTGGTACCGTTGTGTCCTGGCGCTGTGGGAAGCAGGGCTGCATTGCACGTAGCTCCTCAGAGGCAGAGTTTGTTGCATTGTGTGCAGGGGCTGCTGAGGTAGTATGGCTGTAGCGCCTGTTCCTTGAGCTGGGTCAGTCAGTACCCGCCATTGTGCTTCGTTGCGATAACCAGAGTGCCCTTGCTGTTGCGGAGAACTTTGGTGTCTTTCACACTAGCACGGAGCACATTGCAGTTGAGCATCACTTTGTGCGTGATCTGGTGGCGCGACACGTGATCTCCGTCATATGGGTTGGCTCTGACATGCAGCGTGCTAACTTCTCGACAAAGGCACTAGCACGCGGGAAGTTTCTGGTGGCCATTCGTTCTGTTGGGCTTCGCCCCTTGCCTGCGAGTAGTTGAGTGTGGGGTATGTCTGTGTCTTTATAACGACTGTTTCTACACTTCTTGTTGTACTCGTTTCAGTGATGCACGTGTATGGACATGCGTACCATCGGGTCATGGGGGAGTGTTGTGATTTGTGACGTTCTTGTCGACCTGTGCAGTATAGTGTGACCACTCGATCGTGTCCATGCCCGTGTAGATCCCTGATGCGGAACCAGGAGGTACTGGTGGTAGACTACCAGCTTTGAGCTGACCGAAGGCCGTCCCACAGCTCTGGACGCTGCGAGGGACCTCATGTAGTTTTTCTACAGCACGTAGGAGTTTATCGGTGGACTTGCCGTAGGCCCGATTTGCATGTTTTTACATTGTGTGTCCACAGTTTGATGCCGGATACATGCATGTGACCAGTCGTAGCGTCTCACTTGTGATTTTGTACATCTAGGTTCAGACGGCGTAGCGTTCTGACATGTCAACGCTGAATAACGGCCAAAACAGTGGTTTTTGGCCGGTTTTAGGACAGGCCTTGTGCGGCCACGTGCGACACCCACCGTGTGCCGCGGCAGGTACTTATGCCATGGACCTGTCATATGTCATTTCTCTCTGCAAATGCTATTGAAGCATTATGACACTCTAATTCATGTCTCCTAGCCAGACCCTTGCCGTCGTGTGCACGACGTGTGACTGTTGTCACCGTCTGACATGGCACTGACGCCCGGCTGTGTTGCTAGGAAGCTTGTACGCATCTTCTCACCGGCAAGCTCCAACTTTTCGGCCGACGGGTGGGCTCGGATATCGAGCTCCACCCCGTAGCTCCACCACTCGCACTTTTCACTCTTACACTTGTTGTACAACTCCGTTTTGACCCCCATCAGTTTTGTTGAAACCACAGAGTTGACCTCCACACATCTACGTAAGGGAAGAGTGGCAGGTCCAGTCTGTTTTGTGTCAGAGCAGATGAGCCATTTCTCATTGCACTGTGCGTGAGACGTGCATTTTGGTCCTGGGAGAGCCCGCCGAGCAGCAGCCGCAACAACGGATGCACAGAGTTGCAGCTGCACTCGCATCTGCGCAAGTACCAATTGCAGCGGCAGCCGCGCAAGCTAGGTATCGCAGCTGCTGCGGGACGCAACAGCGCGCGGCAACGGCTGCCGGCGGCTGCAGCAGCGGGCAGCAGTCGTAGCGATAGTTGTTTCAGCCGCTGCAACAGCACCAACCATGCGGAACGGCAGCTGCAACAGCGGCGAGGTGCAACGGCAAACGGCAGTAGCAACCGATAGCTATAGCAATGGGCAGCACCCACGGTGTCAGTTGCTGCGGCGACATCGGCTGTGGCATTGCCAATCAAGGGAAGAGCAACTACAGCGGCAGCGGGGTGCATCAGCGGACAGTAGTAGCCGCCACCAGATGCAACAGCGGGTAGCAGCTGCAGCCTGACTGCGGCACTGGATCGTAGCAGCCGCTAAGTGCTACAGTTGCACGCGACGGCTGCATTAGGGTTGCTGCACCAGGCTGCAGCAGAAGCCATCCACTACAGCAGAACCCATCACCTACGGCAGCGGCAGCAGTAGCAGCAGTAGCGGGTGACGGCACCATGCTGTCGGGGCACCTTTTGGTACTTCCCTCCCCCTGCTGGCTGGGCTCCCCTCTCTTCCTGTGTTGGGTCGGATTGGATCAGGTACCCACAGGCGTTCCCACAGCCTCCCCAGATTTCCCACGCCCACTAGGGCGGAGGAAACGCTGCCGAAACATTTTCGGTAGTGTGGGGGGGTTAGTCAAACGACTCCCAGGCTGAAACAGGCCTCTACGCATATCCCATGCCCACTGGGGCGGGGGAAATGATGCCGAAAAAGTTTCGCCAGCGTAGGGGGTCCATCAACAGCTACCAGGCTGAAATACGCCCCGACATAGATCCCACGCCCACTAGGGCGGGGTAAACGCTGCTGAAGATTTCGACAGTGTTAGAAACCGAATGTCAGCGTCATCGACAGCAGTTCACGCTTGCTAGACCCCACGTGGTCCTATGCCAAAGTACGCACCCGCTGGAGGCGGGAGTACCAGCTCCACCATGGATACTGGCGGTGCCTCCTCCGACGTGGTGGGCAGCACCCCAGGCACGACATTAGATGAATCTCCGTCTAGTCCTGGCGCGCTGGCACGGGGCCTACTCGAGCTGCGCGAGTAGCAGGCTCAGCAGGCTGAACAGACGGCCAAGCATATGGCCGATTCATTGAATCTATTTTGTGACACAGTCCGGCCACAACAACAGCAGCAGCAGCAGCAGCAGGAGCGTCAGTCGAAACTATCCCAGAATTTCGTGTGCAAGGGCAAGATGACAATCAAGAGTGCAGTCGCAGCCAATGTCGATGTAGCTCTAGGAGCGTTCACTGCCGAGCCGTCCGACAACCTTCCTGAGTCGGACTCAGACGCCAGTGACAAGGAAGGCATTCTACGCCTACGCCTCGCATAGTTGTAAAAACGGTGTTGGACTTGCTCAGCGCACAAAGCAGAACCGCCCGGCGAAGCAGGCACAAGCGACATGTTCAGGGTAATCATATGCCCAATTTCCCTTGAGGACCAGATGCTCCTCATGAGCCTGGGACTAAGGGAAGATTCCCTGTCACCATCGGTCGAGCAAGCTGTCCCGGCACCTCTACCGACGGCAAAGCCCCCAAAGTGGTTTGAGACCGACCCTCCCGCCTACCAGCAAGAGGACAGCTACACCACCTAGGAGCCAAGGTTCCGCATGTGGGCTGTCAGTGAGGGAGTGTACCCGTACTACACCAGTCCGTATCAGAATATAGACCTCCAGCAGACGATGACTGCTGTGCGCGCCACCTACGACCTCCTCAAGGCTGTCCCAGAGGAGTACACCCTCGACCTTGAACCTTTCCTTGGTAACCCCCGCACTGGCACTGGGGTTGATCCGCATGGTGCCTAGAAGCTGGCAACCACCCTCTTCGAAGGCTCAACCATGACAACGACGTCACATCGCCTCTCCGACTTCAACTCACTACGACAGGGTGCATATGAGACCCCGAGAGGCTACTGACGACGAGCGATGTTGCTGTACAGGGCCCTTGGGAAGAATGGGCTGGGCCAACTCATGGCGTTCAACACCATCCGGATTGGTGTTGGGCGCGAGTACACAACAACCTTCGACAACTTCAGGTTCAAGAGCCCCCAGGAGATGGCCGACAATTGCTTCCTTCTTTCATGGGCCACAGAGCATTTCCTACATGTGGCAAGAGTTGGAGCAGCAAATGACGCCCGTCATGGTGCATCAGCCGCAGCCGTCATAGCAAGTCAGGCCGCATGCACCATGCCCCCATCCTCCCGCCAGTCGTCGCAGCCATCAGCAGCAACTACAACAGCATCTGGCACAGTGAGAGGAGTACATGGGAAGAGGGGAAAGAACAACAGGCGGGGCGACAAGGATGCGAAGGGGCAAGAAACACCAAAACCAACCCCAGGAAGACAGTGAGATTGCTACAATTGCGATGAAGCGCACCGCTACACGAAGTGCAAACCCCCCAAGAACTAGACGAAGATTGCGCAAGGCCTACAAAAGGCGTTCGATCAGCTTGAGCACGCCTCCGCACATTCCACGGCAGTGACTGACCCGTCATGCACATCAGCAGCCGATGCAGCCGCATGCGATGCCGGCGACCTGTCACCTCTGGAGCAGGAGCTCGCGACGTAGGCCCGCGACATCAATGAACTCCGCCGGCTCCTCTGACTCACCACTCAAGGAGGTGCGAGTGCATTGACTGAGCCGAGGGGTCCATCTGATAGGTCCGTTGAGTTCATGGTGTGCAGTCGGGATGGTGGCGGTGGGACACAGTGCGCTATTGAGTCTGTAGAGTCGTTCGTCACACGCGCTGATGCTGGCCTGTCCGCTGCCTTCGCCGCTGTCTGCACAGGTCACGACGACCTGTCATGGCTTGATGAGTCGCAAGCACGTGTTGCCTTTATAGCCCAGCAGTCCTCTGCTAAGCAACCTCTATCCCCTGTCTTCACTGTAGGGAGCTGTTCTATCACCTTGCCAAAGCGTGTGACGAACGCCACCTGGATCTTACATTCAGGTGCGACCCATCACATGACATGTCGCCGCCGTTATCTTGTTGTGCTTGGTCCCGTTGGCTCTGCGCGGTCTGTGCAGAGGCCTGCTTGGCATGAGGTTCTTGTCCAGGGTGAGGGTGTGGTGCAATTCCATGGACCATCAGGGCCATTGTACATCTCCAACGTGCTGTATGTACCTGATCTAGAACTCAGCCTGTTGTTTGGACGTGCGTGCACACGGATGGGTCTCAGTGTTGCATTCACTAGTGAGGATGTCACCGTGTCCGTTTGTGCTACCGCTATAGAAGTGCTCCGTGGCAAGGCAGTTGGAGACTTGTACCATGTCTCTGACTACCTCGCGTCCACCCCCACCTCTCGATCCCCCGGTGTACGAGTGTTTGTAACAGGCACATTGTTGCCTGAGCATCAGCGTCTACAGCACAGACGCTTGTCTCATGTCCACTTAGATGATGTCTGGCTCCCATACAACCCGCACTCGGTCTTGACACAGCGTCCTGTGAGGTGTCGCCTAAGACCGATTGCCTATAGTGCGGCCAAGGTAAGATGCACTGTGCCACGTACTCTCTGTCTGACTCACGGGCTTTGAAATCCCTAGAGTTGGTTCACTCTGATCTCCTGGAACCTCTTCCCCTGCAGCTCCAGGATGAGAGAGGGCGCTACGTCCTCACGATCACGGACAATTTCACCCGCATACAGAGGATCTTCAGTCTGTGCGTGAAAAGCAATGCTGCACTCGCCGTGCGCATCTAGCTTGTCATGACGGCATGCCAGTCCGGCCATCCCCTCCGGGACTTCCGCTTTGACCGGGAGGTGAGTTCATGGGGGACCTAGACGGGTATTTTTTTTTATGTGGGAGTGTTTCCCGACCTCTCCGCCCCTGCCACGCCCTAGCAGAATGGCGTGTCTGAGTGTTGGAACTGCACCATGGAGAATGTGATTTGCTCAATGTGGGTGGACAGCGGTATGCCGAAAGCGATCGCCTTTGAGGTCATGGCCTACATGACATGGGTCTAGAACCGGATCCCTCACGGCCCCCTCCCAAACACCCACATCCTGTACCAACTGTGGTGCGGGCGTCGTGCTGTCCTCCGACTCGCGCGCGTTTGGGGATCCCTTGCCTGCGTCTGGTTCACACCAGAACAGCAGGGGTCCAAGTTCTCCCCCCACGGTCGCGTCTGCCCGTTTGTGGGTGTGGCTCCCCGCTCCAAGGACTGGCGCTTCTGGGACCCCAATCGGCGGCGCATTGTCGAATCCAGAAACGCACTATTCTTTGAGCGCCTCTCCTTTCGTGATCTGACCGTCGGTAGAAGCCCGCAGTCGTACTCCTCTGGGTGTGATGCGGTCCCTTGCCCAGGGGGGTGGGCTGACCAATGACGCTGTCTTGGTCACCCGGGGTGCTACTAGACCGTCCCACCCGCCAGCTGACTCGCCTATGACGTCCACATCACCTGCGTTGTCTCCACCGTCTCTCCCGCTGGTGTCCCCTATGTCGTCATCCCCTCCTGCCTTCCCTTCACATGCATCACTTGCTGAGTCCCTTGTGCCGCCCGCGTCATCCGCACCTGCATCACCGGCAGAGGCCCCTGTGTCGTCTGCGTCGTCACCACATGCGTCGCTTGTGCCACCAAACGAGTCGCCTGGGTCGTCGCCTGTCTACGCACCAGAACCGCCAAGCGCGTCGCAAGTCGCGTCGGTGCCTGATGCACGTCCACCTCCTGTCCCAGCTCCATCGTCACCAGAGGCATACCGACGAGGTGAGGACGGGCGCCTTCGTCCACGCCCTACTCGTAGCGTGCGCAGTGGGGACCAAGGCACAAGGGTCCTAGGCCTTAGTGCATAGGGTCTCACCGAAGTCCACCCTGGATGTGATACAAGCCTCGCGCTCCTTGCTCACGAGCGTTGACTTGCAGTCGACTCCGCAGAGGCTACGGTCACAGTTATCCGTCCGTGGCCTATGCGTTGGCCACACGCAGCGGAGCTAGAATGGTCCTAGACCCTAGTGTAGTGGGAGTGACGCTAGATCCCAGCACACTACGTCAGGCCCTGGCCGGTCCCGATGTGACACTCTTCCGCGCATCGTACGAAGCCGAGCTGGCGGCCATCAATGAACATGGGGTTTACGATCTTGTAGACCTACCGCGAGGACGGAAGACCGTTCAGGCCAAGTGGGTCTTGCGGAAGAAGCTTCCGCCGGACAACTCGGTCGACCGCTACAAAGCGCGACTGTCTACAAAGGGATTCTCACATGTGGAAGGGATTAACTTCACTGAAACCTTTGCACCGGTTGGACGCATGACCACGGCCTTAGGCCTGCTGTCCCAGGTAGCCCAGCACAAGTGGCAACTACACCAGATGGATGTCAACAACGCATTTCTGCATGGGAAGTTGGACGAAGACATCTACATGGCCCAACCCCGAGGGATCGAGGATGACAATGGCCGGGTGTGGCGGCTGCGGAAGGCATTGTACGGCCTGAAGCAGTCGCCTAGCTACTGGAACAAAGAGATCACTGGCATGCTCCTACGAGCCGGCTATGTCCAGAGCGTGGCGGACCCATCGCTCTTTTTCTCCTAGACTCCTGTGCCACTCACGGCTATCTTGGTCTACGTTGACGACCTTCTTATCGCTTCGCCCGATCTGAAGGCTGTCGAAGCACCCAAGGGAGTGCTGCAGTCGACATAAAAAGTGAAAGACCTGGGAGAGGTTGCCGTGTTTCTAGGCATGCAGATTGTACGTGATTGCGCTCGGCGGACACTCCTGGTCCATCAAGAGTGATACGCTCTCACTCTCGGGGAGCGTTTCGCCGAGCTACTTAGCGGAGTGCGAATGGCGTCGACTCCGATCACCCCTGACAGCCAGGACGTTTGTGAAGGTCACCGACCCAGCACAACTGGGGGAGCTAGTCGACGTGACCCTCTACTTGCTCGTCATTGGCTCACTCATGTACCTGGCCACGACGACACGGCCAGACATAGCCTTCACCGTCAACTTGCTTCCGCAATTCTCACAAGCACCGCGCAGGCGGGTTCTAGAGGTTGCAATCAGGTGCGTTCGGTACGTTGTGTCCATCGCCCCCATTGGACTTCACTACCGTGAGCAGGCCTCCGCGGTCCTCGACGGGTACACAGAGAGAAACTTCCTGGAACCTTCCTAACCGCTTGCCACTTAACTTAGCGTCAGCGCTCAGTCAGTGTGTGACGACAGTCACAAGTCATGCACGAAACTGCAAGGGTCTGGGTAGGGACACGTGCAGAGTGTCAGGAAGCTCAATATGAATATAATTGCAGAGAGGGAATGACAACTGAGCAACAATCAGCCTAAATAGTTGCTGGCCGCCTAGAGTCGCTAGAGGCGGCAGTATTTTCGTACCTGCTCAAACTGGCCTAAAACCACAGTTTTGGCCGTAACTCACAGCTCAGGTGTCAGAATCACGCGATGTCTGCACCAGAACGTGCAGAACGATGAGCTCTACGCAACGGACCCACGCATGGTGGGTTTGCATCATCCAGACACGAATAGCAAGCAATACAAGGAAATCGGCCAAAATGGCCTGTCCACCGAGAAAACTCTAGAGCACTCTGAACTGCACTGAGAGCACCCATAAACGTACGAGTGCAGTACCAAGACGTCAGCGTGTGCTTTCCACGACAGGAAGCACACCAAAGTCGCAGGTCTCCTCATCGCACCGGTACAGGCTACCGGGTGCGTGGGTCTCGACCACCGAGAAAATTCCAGCAACGGCGGACCAGCCAGCCAGGCTGTAGAGACGCATCATCTGCGTCACACCTGTCATGGCGTAGCTGCTGGATAAGTCCCTGGACGATCCGGAGTCCCGTCGGGTCGTCACGATCTCCAATGCGGCCGCCGCTCACCATCAGCTCCGGGTGCACCCGTAGCTGCCACGGCCAT
>SZWC01006003.1:116027-135739 GCA_023375785.1 Penium margaritaceum | reverse complement strand
CCTACATTCCTACTTGGCGCGTCCTTAGACCGCCAAGTGTCATCCTCAAGGCAGGCTCTAGTAAGCTTCCTAGAAGCTTCCTGTCCCAGTTTTGGCCACAAAGAAAATTGTGGCCGTCGCGGGGTTTGAACCCGCGACCTCTGGTTTGAGACTCCGGTGCCTAATCAACCAAGCCAAAAAGGTATGGTTCCTATGATGAGCCACAGGGGACATACCCATTATGGGCAGTGCATTCCTGGCCCATCTCAGAACAGACCAAGGGGACATACTCCATAGAGCAGTGCATGCCTTGTCTGTATGTGTAACTAGCCAGCTAGGCAGTGGACAAGGTGCACACTATTTCAACAAATTGTGCCACCGTCGGGCCAGAATAGTGCCAGAGTTGTGCCACAGTTTTGCCAGAGCTGTGCCGGAGTTCTGCCAGAGTTGTGCAAGAATTGTGTCAGAGTTGTGCCAGAGTTGTCCGAGAGTTGTGCCAGAGTTGTGCAAGAGTTGTGCCATAGGTGTGCCAGATTTGTGCCAGAGTTCTGTCAGAGTTGTGCCAGAGTTGTGCCAGAGTTATACCGGAGTTGTGCCAGAGTTGTGCCAGAGTTGTGCCAGGGTTGCGCCATAGCTGTGCCAAAAGTGTGCCAGAGTTGTGTCAAAATTGTGCCAGAGTTGTGCCACAGTTGTGCCACAGTTGTGCCAGAGTTGTGCAAGACGTGTGCCATATTTGTGCCAAAAGTGTGCCAGTGTTGTGCCAGAGATGTGCCAGAATTGTGCCACAATTGTGGGAAAGTTGTGCCAGAGTTGTGCCACAGTTGTGCCAGAGCTGTGCCAGATTTGTGCCAGAGTTGTGCCATAGCTGTGCCAGAGCTGGTCCAGAGTTGTGCCAGAATTGTGCCAGAGGTGTGCCAGGGTTGTGCCAGAGTTGTGCCAGTGTTGTGCCAGAGTTGTGCCAGAGTTGTGCCGCAATTGTGCCGTAGTTGTGTCAGGGTTGTGCCAGAGTTGTGCCAGAGTTGTGCTTGAGTTGTGCCATAGTTTCGCCATAGTTGTGCCAGAGTTGCGCCAGAGTTGTGCTAGAGTCGTGCAAGAGGTGTGCCATAGGTGTGCTTGAGTTGTCCCAGAGTTGTACCAGAGTTGTGCCAGAGTTGTGCCAGAGTTGTGCCAGAGTTGTGCCAAAGTTGTCCCAGATGTCAGCCAGAGTTCTCCTAACGTTGTGCCAGAGTTTTGCTAGATTTGTTCCAGAGTTGTGCCAGAATTGTGCCAGAGTTGTGCCACAGTTGTGCCAGAGTTGTACGAGAGTTGTGCGCGAGATGTGCCAGAGTTGTGCCATCGTTTTACCAGAGCTTTGCCAGAGTTGTGCCAGAGTTGTGTCAGAGTTGTGCCATAGTTTTGCCAGAGTTCTGCCCGAGTTCTGCCAGAGTTTTGGCAGAGTTGTGCCAGAGTTGTGCCAGAGCTGTGCCAGAATTAAGCCAGAGTTGTGCCAGAGTTGTGCCAGAAATCTGCCAGGACTGTGCCAGAGTTGTGCGAGAGTTGTGCCACAGTTGTGCCAGAGTTGTACCAGATTTGTGCCAGATTTGTGCCAGGGTTGTGCCAGTGTTGCGCCAAAGATGTACCGGAATTGTGCCACAGTTGTGGCAAAGTTGTGCCCGAGTTGTGCCAGAGTTGTGCCAGAGTTGTGCCAGATTTGTGCCAGGGTTGTGCCAGTGTTGCGCCAAAGATGTACCGGAATTGTGCCACAGTTGTGGCAAAGTTGTGCCCGAGTTGTGCCAGAGTTGTGCCAGAGTTGTGCCAGAGTTTTGCCAGAGTTGTGCCAGAGTTGTGTCAACGTTGTGCCAGAGTTAGGCCACAATTGTGCCGAAGTTGTGCCAGAGTTGTGCTAGAGTTGTCCTAGAGTGTAGCCAGCATTGTGCCAGCGTAGTGCCAGAGTTGTGCCAGAGTTGTGCCAGAGTAGTGCCAGAGTTGTCCTAGAGTTGCGCCAGAGTTGTGCTCAAGTTGTGCAAGAGTTGTGCCAGAGTTGTGCCAGAGTAGTAACAGAGGTGTGCCAGAGTTGTTCCAGAGTTGTGCCATAGTTGTGCCAGAGTTGTGCCAGAGTTGTACCAGAGTTTTGCCAAAGTTGTGCCAGATTCCTGCCAGATCTGTGCCAGAGTTGTGCTAGAGATGTGCCGGAGTTGTGCCAGAGTTGTGCCTAAGTTGTGCCAGAGTTCTGCTAGAATTGTGCCAGAGTAGTGCCAGAGTTGTGCCATAGTTGTGCCAGACATGTGCCAGAGTAGTGCCAGTGTTGTGCCAGATAGTGCCAGAATTGGGCCTCAGTTGTGACAACGTTGTGCCAGAGTGGTGCCAGAGTTGTGCAAGAGTTGTGCCAGAGTTGTGCCAGAGTTGTGCCAGAGTTGTGCCAGAGTTGTACCAGAGTTGTGCCGGAGTTGTGCCAGAGTTCTGCCAGAGTTTTGCCAGAGTTGTGCGAACGTTGTGCCAGAGTTGTGCCAGAGGTTTTCCAGAGTTGTGCCAGAGTAGTGCCAGAGTTGTGCCAGAGTTGTACCAGAGTTGTGCCGGAGTTGTGCCAGAGTTCTGCCAGAGTTGTGCCAGAGTAGTGCCAGAGTTGTGCCAGAGTTGTACCAGAGTTGTACCAGAGTTGTGCCAGAGTTGTTCCAGATTTCTGCCAGAGTTGTGCCAGAGTGGTGCCAGAGTTGTTCCAGAGTTGTGCCAGAGTTGTGTCAGAGTTGTGCCAGAGTTGTGCTAGAGTTGTGCCAGAGTTGTGCCAGAGTTGTTCCTGAGTTGTGCCAGAGCATTGCCACAGTTCTGCTAGAGTTGTGCCAGAGTTGTGCCAGATTTGTGCCAGAGTTGTGCCAATGTTGTTTCAAAGTTGTGCCAGAGATGTGCCAGAGTTGTGCCAGAGTTGTGCCAGAGTTGTACCAGAGTAGCACCAGAGTTCTGCTAGAGTTGTGCTTGTGTTGTGCTTGAGTTGTGCCAGAGTTGTGCCAGAGTTTTGCCAGAGTTGTCCTAGAGTTGTGCCACAGTTGTGCCAAAGTTGTGCCGGAGTTGTGCCTTAATAAAGCTAGTGTCGTGCCAGAGTTGTGCTGGAGTTCTGCTAGAATTGTGCCAGAGTAGTGCCGGAGTTGTGCCAGAGTTGTGCTAGAGTTGTGCCAGACTTGTGCCAGACATGTACCAGAGTTGTGCCAGTGCTGTGCCAGAGATGTGCCAGAATTGTGCCATAGTTGTGCCAAAGTTGTGCGAGAATTGTGCTAGAGTTGTGCCAGATTTGTGCCAGAGTTGTGCCAGAGTCGCGCCAGAGTTGAGCCGGAGTTGTGCCAGAGGTTTGCCACAATTCTGCTAGAGTTGTACCAGATTCGTGCCAGATTTGTGCCACAGATGTGCCAAAGTTGTGCCAAAGTTGTTCCAAAGTTGTGCCGATGTTGTGCCAGAGTTGTGCCAGAGTTTTGCCCGAGTTGTTCCAGAGTTTTGCCAGAGTTGTGCTAGAGTTGTGCCAGAGTTGTGCCTGAGTTGTGCCAGAGTAGGGCCAGAGTTGTGCTAAAGTTGTGCCAGAGGTGTGCTTGTGTTGTGCCAGAGTTGTGCCAGAGTTGTGTCAGAGTTGTGCCATAGTTGTGCCAGAGTTGTGCCAGAGTTGTGCCAGAGTTGTGCCAGAGTTGTGCAAGAGTTGTTCCAGAGTTGTGCCAGAGTTGTGCCAGAGCTGTGCCAGAGTTGTCCCAGAGTTTCGCAAGAGTTGTGCCAGAGTTGTGCCAGAGTTTTGCCAGTGTTGTGCAAGAGTTGTGCCAGAGTTGTGCCAGAGTTGTGCCAGAGTTGTGCTACAGTTGTGCCAGGGTTGTGCCAGTGTTTTGCCGGAGTTGTGCTGGAGTTGTGCCACAGTCATGCCAAAGTTGTGCCAGTGTTGTGCCAGAGATGTGCCGTTGTTGTGCCAGAGTTGTGCCAGAGTTGTGCTAGAGTTGTGCCTGAGTTGTGCCAGAGTTGTACCCGAGTTGTGCCAAAGTTGTGCCAGAGTTGTGCCAGAGTTGTTCCAGAGTTGTTCCAGAGGTGTGCCAGAGTTGTGCCAGTGTTGTGCCATAGTTGTGCCAGAGTTGTTCCAAAGTTGTGACAGATTTGTGCCAGTGTTGTACCAGAGTTGTGCATGAGTTTTTCCAGAGTTGTGCCAGAGTTGTGCCAGAGTTGTGCCAAGTAGGACGCAAGTAGGGCGCAACTAGGACGCAACCAGAGTACAACTAGGGTGCAACTAGGGCAAAGCTAGTGCCCAACTGAGGCACAACTAGGGCGCAACTCGGTCGCATTTAGGGCGCAACTAGGGTGCATCCAGGGCACAAGTAGGGCGATAGTATGGCACTACGAGGGTGCAAATAGGGCGAAACCAGGGTACAAGAAGGGCGTAAATAGGGCGCAAATAGGGCACAACTAGGACGTAGCTAGTGGCCAACTAAGGCGCAACTAGGGCAAAACTAGGGAGCAAGTAGGGTGCAACTAGTGTGCAAGTAGGGCACAACTAGGGCGCAATTTCGGCACAACTAGGCTATAACTAGGGTGCAACCAGGATGCAAGTAGGGCGCAACTAGGGTGCAACTAGGACGCAACTAGGGCGCAAGTAGGACGGAACTAGGGTGCAACTCGGGCGCATCTAGGGCACAAGTAGGGCGCAACTAGGGCGCAAGTAAGGCGCAACTAGGGCGCAAGTAGGGCGCAAGACGGCCCCAACTAGGACGCAACTAGGACGCAACTAGGTCGTAGCTAGTGCCCAACTGAGGTGCAACTAGGGCGCAAGTCGGGCGCAACTCAGACGCAAGTGGGGCGCAACTACGGTACAATCAGGGCGTAACTGGGGCGCAACTAGGACGTAGCTAGTGCCCAACTAAGGTACAAATACGGCACAACTAGGGAGCAAGTATGGTGCAACTAGGGTGCAAGTAGGGCACATCTAGGGCGTAATTTGGACGCAACTAGGCTACAACTAGGGCGCAAGTAAGGCGCAACCAGGGCGCAACTAGGCTGCAACTAGGGCGCAACTAGGGCGTAGCTAGTGCCCAACTCAGGCATGACTAGGGCGCAAATAGGCCGCAACTAGGGCGCAAGTAGGACGCAACTAGGACTCAACTATGGCACATCTAGAGCGCAACTTGTTCGTAGCTAGTGCCCAAACGAGGAGCAAATAGGGCAAAACTAGAGCGCAAATAGGGCGCAAGTAGGGCCCAAGTAAGGCGCAACTAGGGCGCACGTAGGGCGCAACCAAAACTCAATTAGGACGGAAGTAGGGAGCAACTAGGACGCAACTAGGGAGATACCAGGGCGTAGCTAGTGCCCAACTGAGGCGTAACTAGGGCGCAACTAGAGCGCAAGTTGGGCGCAATTAAGGTGCAAGTAGGATGCAACTAGGGCACAACTAGGGCACAACTAGGATGCAACTAGAATGCAACTAGGACCCAAGTAGGATGCACGTACGCTGCAACTAGGGTGCAGCTAGGGCGCATTTATGGCGCAAGCTGGGTGCAACTAAGGGACAACTAGGGCACAACTAGGGTACAACTTGGGCCCAACTAGGGCGCAACTAGGGTGCAACTCGGGAACAAGTAGGGTGCAAGTACGGCGCAAGTAGGGTGCAACCAGGACGTAACTAGGGCGCAACTAGGGTGCAACTAGGGCGCAACTAGGACATAACGGGGGCGTAACTAGGGCGTAACTAGGGCGCAACTAAGGGGCAAGTAGGGTGCAAGTAGGGCGCAACTTGGGCGTAACTAGGGTGCAACTAGGGCATAGCTAATGCCCAACTGAGGCGCAACTAAGGCGCAACTAGGATGCAAGTCTGGCGCAAGTAGGATGCAAGTAGGATGCAACTAGGGCACAAGTAGGGCGCAATAATGATGCAAATAGGGTGCAACTAGGGCACAACTAGGATGCAACTAGGCGCAACTAGGGTGCAAGTAGGGGGCAACTAGGTCGAAACTTGGACGTAACTAGGGTATAATTAGGGTGCAACTAGGGCGTAAGTAGGGCACAAGTAATGCGCAACCAGGGCGCAAGTAGGGCACAAGCAGGGTGCAAGTAGGGTGCAACTTGGGAGCAACAAGGGCGCAACTAGGGTGCAACTAGAACCCAACTAGGGCGTAGCTCGTACCCAACTGAAGCGCACCTAGGACGCAACTAGGGTACAACCACGGCGCATGTAGGGCATAAGTAGGACGGAAGTAGGGTGCAAATAGAGCAAGTCTAGGGCGTAACTAGGGCGTAAGTAGGGCACAACTAGGATGCAGGGAGACTACAATAAGGGCGCAAGTAGGGCGCATGTAGGGTGCAACGAGGGCACTACTAGGACACAACTAGGGTGCAACTAGGGCGCAACTAAGGCGCAACTAGGCCGTAGCTGGTGCCCAACTGAGGCGCAACTTTGGGGGCAACTAGGGCATAGCTAGGAAGCAAGTAGGGTGCAACTAGGGCGCAACTAGGGCACAACTATGGTACAACTAGGGCGTAGCTAGTGTCCAACTGAGGCGGATCTAGGGCGCAACTAGGGCACAACTAGGGCGTAACTAGGACGCAAGTAAGGTGCAAGTAGGGCGCAAGTAGGTTGCAACTAGGGTGTAAGTAGGGTGCAACTAGGGCGTAGCTAGTGTCTAACTGAGACGCAACTAGGGCGCAACTAGGACAGAACTAGCGTGCAACTAGGGCGCAAGTAGGGTGTCAGTAGGACGCAACAAGGGCGCGAGTAGGGCGAAAGCAGGGCGCACCTAGGATGCAACGAGGACGCAACTAGGGGCTAGCTAGTACCCAACTGAGGTGCAACCAGGGCACAACAAGGACGCAACTAGGGCGTAAGTAGTGCGCAACTAGGGCGCAACTAGGGTACATCTAGGGCGCAACTAGGGCGTAGCTAGTGTCCAACCGAGGAGCAACTAGGATGCAAGTAGTCCGCATGTAGGATGCAAATAGGGTGCAACTTGGACATAACTAGGGCATAGCTAGTACCCAACCAAGGCACAACCAGGGCGCAATTAGGGTGTAACTAGGGCGGAACTAGGGCATAAGTAGGACACAACTAGGGCGCAATTAGGGTGCAACTAGGACGCAACTAGGGCGCAAGTAGGAAGCAAGTAGGGTGCAAGTAGGGCTGACAAGGGTGCAACTAGGGTGCAACTAGGGCACAAGGAGGACGCAAGTAGGGCGCAAGAAGGACGCAACTAGGACGCACCTAGGACACAACTAGGGCACAATTAGGACGCAAGTACGGCGCAACTAGGGTATAATTGGGCGCAACTAGGGTACAACTAGGGCACAAATAGGGCATAGCTTGTGCCCAACTGAGGCGCAAATAGGGCGCAACTAGGGCACAACCTGGGCGCAAGTAGGGCGCAACTAGGGTGCAATTAGGGCGCAACTATGCCGCAACTAGGGCTCAACTAGGGCGTAGCTAGTGTCGAACTGAGGTGTAACTAGGGTGAAACCACAGCATAGGTAGGGCGCAAGTAGGGTGCAACTAGGGTGCAACTAGGGCGCAACTAGGTCACAACCAGGGCATATGTAGGGCGCAAGTAGGGTGAAAGTAGGGCGTAACAAGGGGACAACTAGGGTGCAAGTAGGCCGCATGGAGGGTGCAGCTATGGGTGCAACTAGGGCGCAACTAGTGGGCAAGTAGGGCTCAAGTTGGGTGCACCTAGGGCGCAACTAGGGCGCAACTAGGGCGTAACTAGTGCCCAGCTCAAGCGCAACGAGGACACAACTAACGTGCAAGAAGGGTGTAAGTAGGGCGCAAGAAGGGTGCAACTAGGGCGCAATTATGACGTATGTAGGGCACAACTAGGGTGCAACTAGAGCGGAACAAGGACGTAGCTAGTACCCAACTGAGGCGCAGCCGGGGCGCAACAGAAGCGCAAGTGGGGAACAACTAGGATGAAAGTAGGGCACAGCTAGGGCACAACTAGGGCGTAACTAGGGCGCAACTAGGACACAACTAGGGCGCAAATTGGGCGCAAGTAGGGAGCAAGTAAGGCGCAACTAGGGCACAAGTAGGGTGCAAGTAGGGTACAGCTAGGGCGCAATTAGGGGGCAACTAGGATGCAACCAGGGCGCAACAAAGGCGTAGCTAGTCCCCAACTGAGGTGCAACTAGGGTGCAACTAGGGCGCAAGTAAGACGCAAGTAGGGTACAGCTAGGGTGCAACTAGGGTGCAACTAGGTCAGAACTAGGGTGTAAGTAGGACGCAAGTAGGGTGCAACTAGGACGTAACTAGGACACAACTAGGGCGCAAGCAGGACGCATGTAGGGTGCAACTATGAGTGCAACAAGGGCTCAACTAGGGGGCAAGTAGGGCGCAAGTGGGATGCAACTAGTGCACAACTAGGGCGTAACTAGGGCACAACTAGGACATATCTAGTGCCCAAATAAGGCACAACTAGGGCGCAACTAGGGTGCAACTAGGGTGCAAGTCGGACGCAAGTAGGCCGCAAGTAGGGAAAGAACAGGGCACAAGTAAGGCACAAGCAGGACGCAACTAGGTCGTAAGTAGGGCGTAAGTAAGGCGAATGTGGGGTGCAACTAGGGTTCAACTTGGACGCAACTAGGGGGCAAGTAGGGCGTAAGTAGGGCGCAACTAGTGCGCAACTAGGGCACAACTAGGGCGCAACTAGGGCGCAACTAGGGCATAGCTAGTGCCCAACTGAGGCGCAACTAGGGTGCAATTAGGGCACAAGTAGGGCTCAAATAGGGTATAAGTAGGGTACAACTAGGGTGCAACTAGGTCGCAATTAGGGCGCAAGTAGGGCACAAGTAGGGCGCAACTAGGGCTCAACTAGGGTGCAAGTAGAGCACAAGTAGGGCACAAATAGGGTGCAACTAGGGTGTAACTAGGACGCACGTAGGGGGTAAGAAGGGTGCAACTAGGGCACAACAAGGTGTAGCTAGTTCCCAGTTGAGGCACAACTAGGGCGCAACTAGGGCGCAAGTCGGACACAAGAAGGGTGCAAGTAGGATGCAACTAGGGCGCAAGTAGGGCGCATGTAGGACGCAACTAGGGTACAACTAGGATGCAACTAGGGCGCAAACAGGGCGTAGCTAGTGCCCAACTGAGAAACAACTACGGTGCAACTAGGGCACAAGTAAGGCGCAACTAGGGTGGAACCAGGGCGCAAGTAGGACGCAAGTAGGGCGCAACTAGGCCGCAACTAGGGCTCGACTAGGGTGCAAGTAGGACACAATCAGGGCGCAAGTGGGGTGCAACTAGGTTGTAACTAGGGTGCAACTAGGGCACAAGTAGGGCGCAAGTAGGGCAGAATGAGGACGCAAGTAGGGCGTACCTAGGGTGCAACTAGGGTGCAACTAGGGCGCAACTAGGGCGTAACTAGTGCCCAACTGAGGCGCAACTAGGACGCAACTAGGGCACAAGTAGGGTGCAAGTAGGGCGCAAGAAGGGCGTACCTAGGGCGCAAGTAGGGCACATGTAGGACGCAACAAGGGTATAACTAGGGCGCAACTAGGACGTAGTTAGAGCCCAACTGAGGCGCAGGTGGGGCACAACTTAGTCGCAAGTGGGATGCAACTAAGGCACAACTAGGGTGCAGGTATGGCACAACTAGGGCACAAGTAGGGCACAAGAAGGACACAAGTAGGACACAAGTAGGGCGCAACTAGTGCACAAGTAGGGCGCAAGAAGGACTTAAGTACGGCGCAACTAGGGCCCAACCAAGGCGTAGCTAGTGTCCAACTAAGGCGCAATTAAGGCACAACTAGGGCACAACTAGGGCGCAACTAGGGTGTAACTAGGGTGCAAGTAGGGCGCAAGTAGAGCACAACAAGGGTGCAACTAGGGCTAAGAAAAGGCTCAAATAGGGCGCAAGGAGGGCGCAATTAGGACGCAAGTAGGGCGCAAGTAGGGTGCAAGTAGGATGCAATGAGGGTGCAACTAGGGCGCAACTAGCGTACAACTAGGGTATAACTACGGCGTAGCTTGTGCCTAATTGAGGCGTAACTAGGGCGCAACTAGGGCGCAAGTAGGGCGCAAGTAGGACGCAAGTAGGGTGAAACTAGGGCACAGTTAGGGCGTAGCTAGTGTCCAACTGAGATGTAACTAGGGTGCAACCACGGCACAAGTGGGGCGCAAGTAGGGTGCAACTAAGGTGCAACTAGGGCGCAACTAGGTCGCAACTAGGGTATAAGTAGGGCGCAAGTAGGGTTAAACTAGGGCGTAACAAGGGCACAACTAGGGTGCAAGTAGGGTGCATGGAGGGTGCAACTATGGGTGCAACTAGGGCGCAACTAGGGGGCAAGTAGGGCGCAAGTTGGACGCACCTAGGACGCAACTAGGGCGCAACTAGGGCGTAACTAGTGTCCAACTCAGGCGTAACTAGAACGCAACTAATGTGCAAGCATGCTGCAAGTAGGGCGCAAGAATGATGCAACTAAGTCGCAAGTACGATGTATGTAAGGCGCAACTATGATTCAAGTAGGGCGCAACTAGGGCGTAGCTGGTGCCCAACTGAGGCACAGCTGGGGCACAACAGAGGCGCAAGCAGGGCACAACTAGGATGAAAGTAGGGCACAACTAGGGCACAACTAGGGTGCAACTAGGGCGCAACTATGACTCAAATAGGGCGCAAGTAGGGCGCAAGTAGGGTGCATGTAAGGCGCAACTAGGGCACAAGTAGGGTGCAAGTAGGGTACAACTAGGGCGTAACTAGGACACAACTAGGGTGTTAGTAGGTTACAAGTAGGACGCAACTAGGGTGCAACTAGGGTGCAACTAGGGCACGAGCATGGTGCAAGTAGGACACAACTAGGGCGCAACTAGGGTGCAACTTGGGCGCAACTAGGACGTAGCTAGTGCCCTACTGAGGCGTAACTAGGGCGGAACTAGGGCGAAAGTAGGACACAAGCAGGGCGTAAGTAGGGTGCAACTATTGCGCAAGGAGGGTGAAATTTGGATGTAACTAGGGCGCAACTAGGATGCAACTAGGACGTAGCTAGTACCCAACTGAGGTGCAACTATGGCACAAGCAGGAAGCAACTAGGACGCAACTACGGTGCAAGTAGGACGCAACTTGCAACTAGGGTGCAAGTAGGGCGCAACTAGGGCTCAACTAGGGCGCAAATATGACGCAAGCAGGGCACAAGTAGGGCGCGACTAGGGTACAACTTGGGTGCAACTAAGGCACGAGGAGGGTGCAGGTAGGGCGCAAGTAGGGCGCACATATGGTGCAACGAGGGCACAACTAGGGTGCAAGTAGGGAACAAGTAGGGCACAAGTAAGGCGCAAGTAGGGTGCAACTAGGGCGTGAACAGTGTGCAAATAGGGCGTAAACCAGGGCGTAGCTTGTGCCCAATTGAGGCGCAACGAGGGCGCAACTAGGGCGTAAGTTGGGTGCAAGTAGGGCGCAAGTAGAGTGCAACTAGGACGCAACTGTGGCACATCTAGGGCATAGCTAGTGTCCAACCGAGGTGCAACTAGGGCGTAACTAGGGCGTAACTAGGGTGCAACTAGGGCAAAGTAGGGCGTAAGTAGGATGAAACTAGGGAGCAACTAGGGCGCAACTAGGGTGCAAGTAGGGCACAACTAGGACATAAGTTAGGCATAGCTAGAACCCAACAGAGGCACAACTAGGGTGCAACAAGGGTGCAACTAGGATGCAAGTAGGACGCAGCTACGACGCAACTTGGGTACAACTAGGACGCAACTAGGGCGTAGCTAGTGTCCAACTGAGGAGCAACTAGGGCGCACATTGGGCGCAACTAGGGCGCAACTAGGGCACAAGTTGGGCGTAACTAGGGCGTAACTAGGGCGCAACTTGGGCCCAACTAGGGCATAGCTAATGCCCAACTGGGGCGCAGTTAGGACGTAACTCGGGCGCAAGTAGGGCACAAATAGGGGGCAACTAGGACGCAAGTACGGCCCAAGTAGGCTGCATGTAGGACACAACTAGGGCGCAACTAGGGCGCATTTATGGTGCAACCAAGACGTACGTAGCGTCCAACCCAGGCACAACAACGGCGCAACTAGGGCGCAAGGAGGGCGCAACTAGGTCGCAACTAGGGTGCAAGTAGGACACAACAAGGATGCAACTAGGGCTCTACTAGGTTGCACGTAAGGCGCAAGTTGGACGCAAGGAGGGCGCAACTAAGGCGCAATTAGAGTGAGACCAGGGCGCAACTAGGGCAAAGCTAGTGTCCAACTGAGGCACAACTAGGGCACAACTAATTCGCATTTAGGGTGCAACTAGGGCACATTCAGGGCACAACCAGGGTGCTAGTAGGGCACTACAAGGGCGCAACTAGGGCTAATCTAGGGTACAAGTAGGGCATGTAGGGTGCAAATAGGGCACAACTAGGACGTAGCAGGTGCCCAAGTAAGGTGCAACCAGGGCGCATCTAGGGAGCAAGTAGGGTGCAACTAGAGTGCAAGTAGGGAACAAATAGGGTGTAATTTGGGCGCAACTAGGCTATAACTAGGGTGCAACTAGGACTCAAGTAGAGCGCAATTAGGGTGCAACTAGGACGCAACTAGGGCGCAAGTAGAATGGAACTAGGGCGCAACTCGGGCCTATCAAGGGCGCAAGTAGGGTGCAACTAGGGTGCAAGTAAGGCGCAACTAGGCCGCAAGACGGGCGCAAGACGGCCCCAGCTAGGACACAACTAGGACGTAACTAGGTTGTAGCTAGTGCCCAACTGAGGCGCAACTACGGCGCAAGTCAGGCGCAACTAAAACGCAAGTAGGGCCCAACTAAGGTACCATCAAGGCGTAACTAGGGCACAACTAGGACGTAGCTAGTGCCCAACTAAGGCACAACTAGGGCGCAACAAGGGAGCAAGTAGGGTGCAACTAGGGTGCAAGAAGGGCACAACTAGGGCATAATTTGGAGTGGTTGCGAGAAGTTGCAAGTGGTTGCGAGTAGTTGCGAGGGGTTGTGAGTGGTTGCATGTGGTTGCGAGTGGTTGTGAGTGGTTACAAGAAGTTGCAAGTGGTTGCGAGTTGTTGTAGGTGGTTGTGAGTGGTTGTGAGTGGTTGCGAGTGGTTGTGAATGCTTGCAAGTTGAAGTGATTGGTTGTGAGTGATTGTGAGTGGATGCGAGTGGTTGCAAGCGTTTGGAAGTGGTTGTGAGTGGTTGCGAGTGGTTGTACGTGGTTGTGAGTTGTTGCAAATAGTTGAGAGTGATTGCGAGTGGTTGAGAGTGCTTGCAAGTGGTTGTAAGTGCTTGCAAGTGGTTGCGAGTGGTTGTGAGTGATTGCAACTGGTTGCAAGTGGTTAGGAGTGGTGGCGAGTAGTTACGAGTGGTTGCTAGTGATTGGGAGTGGCTGCGAGTGGTTGCGAGTGATTGCGAATGGTTGCAAGTGGTTGCGAGTGGTTGCAAGTGGCTGTGAGTGGTTGCAAGTGGTTGCGAGGGATTGCAATTGGGTGCATGTGGTTGCCAGTGGTTGCGAGTGCTTGCGAGTGGTTGCGAGTGGTTGCGAGGGGTTGCGAGTGGTTGCAAGTGGTTGCAAGTGGTTGCGAGTGGTTACGAGTGGTTGCGAGTGGTTGCAAGTGGTTGCGAGTGGTTGCGAGTGCTTGCGAGTGGTTGCGAGTGGTTGCGAGTGGTTGTGAGTAGTTGCAAGCAGTTGCGAGTGGTTGCGAGTGGTTGCAAGTGGTTGCGAGTGGTTGTGATTTGTTGGGAGTGGTTGTGAGTTGTTGTGAGTGGTTGTGAGTGGTTGCAGCTGGTTGCAAGTGGTTGCAAGAGGTTACGAGAAGTTGCAAGTGGTTGCGAGTGGTTCCAGGTCGTTATGAGTGGTTGTGAGTGGTTGCGCGTGGTTGCGAGTGCTTGCAAGTAGTTGTGAGTGGTTGTGAGTGGTTGCGAGTGGCTGTGAGTGATTGCAAGTGGTAGCAAGTGGTTGTGAGTGGTTACAAGTGGTTGCGAGTGGCTACGAGAGGTTTTGAGTGGTTGCGAGTTGTCACGGTGGTAGCGAGGGGTTGCGAGTGGTTGCGAGTGGTTGCGAGTGGTTGCGAGTGGTTTTGAGTGGTTGGGAGTGGTTGCGAGTGGTTACAAGTGGCTAAGAGTGGTTGCCAGTGGTTGCGAGTGGTTGTTAGTGGTTGCGAGTGGTTGCGAGTGGTTGCAAGTGGTTACAAATGGTTGCGAGTGGATGCAAGTGATTGCTAGTGGTTGCAAGTAGTTGCGACTGGTTGCCAATGGTCGCGAGTGGTTGAAAGTGGTTGCGAGTGGTTGCAAGTGGTAGCGAGTGGTTGCAAGTGGTTGCAAGGGGTTGCGAAGGGTTGCGAGCGGTTGCAAGCGGGTGCAAGTGGTTACGAGTGGTTGCGAGTGGTTGCGAGTGGTTGCGAGTGGCTGCGAGTGGTTGGGAGTGGTTGCGAGTGCTTGCGAGTGGTTTTGAGCGGTTGCGAGTGGTTGTCAGTGGTAGCAAGTGCTTGCGAGTGGTTGTGAGTGGTTGCGAGTGGTTGTGATTGGTTGCGAGTGGTTGTGAGTGGTTGCGAGTAGTTGCGAGTGGTTGCGAGTGGTTGCAAGTCGTAGCGAGTGGTTGTGAGTGGTTGCGAGTGGTTGCAAGTGGCTGCGAGAGGTTGCGAGTGGTTGCGAGTGGCTCCGAGTGGTTGCGAGTAGTTGCGAGTGGTTGCGAGTGGTTGCAAGTCGTAGCGAGTGGTTGTGAGTGGTTGCGAGTGGTTGCAAGTGGCTGCGAGAGGTTGCGAGTGGTTGCGAGTGGCTCCGAGTGGTTGCGAGTAGTTGCGAGTGGTTGCGAGTGGTTGCAAGTCGTAGCGAGTGGTTGTGAGTGGTTGCGAGTGGTTGCAAGTGGCTGCGAGAGGTTGCGAGTGGTTGCGAGTGGCTCCGAGTGGTTGCGAGTAGTTGCGAGTGGTTGCGAGTGGTTGCAAGTCGTAGCGAGTGGTTGTGAGTGGTTGCGAGTGGTTGCAAGTGGCTGCGAGAGGTTGCGAGTGGTTGCGAGTGGCTCCGAGTGGTTGCGAGTAGTTGCGAGTGGTTGCGAGTGGTTGGGAGTGGTTGCGAGTGCTTGCGAGTGGTTGCAACTGGTTGCGAGTGGTTGCGAGTGGTTGTAAGTGGTCGCTAGTGGTTGCGAGTGGTTGCGAATGGTTGCGAGTGGTTGCGAGTGGTTGTGAGTGGTTGCAAGCAGTTGTGAGTGATTGCGAGCGGTTGTGAGCGGATGCGAGCGGTTGCGAGCGGCTGCGAGCGGTTGCAAGCTTTTGCGAGCGGTTGCGAATGGTTGTGAGGGGTAACGACTGGTTGCGAGTGGTTGCGAGTGGTTGCAAGTGGTTGGGAGTGGTTGTGAGTGCTTGCGAGTAGTTGCCAGTGGTTGCGATTGGTTACAAGTAGTTGCGAGTGGTTGCGAGTGGTTGTGAGTAGTTGCAAGTGGTTGTGAGTGGTTGTGAGTAATTGCGAGTGGTTGCGAGTGGTTGCGAGTGGTTGTGAGTGGTTGGGAGTGGCTGCGATTTGTTGCGAGTGGTTGCAAGTGGCTGCGAGTGGTTGCGAGTGGTTGCAAGTGCTTGCAAGTGGTTGGGAGTGGTTGTGAGTGGTTGCGAGTGATTGTGAGAGCTTGCAAGTGGTGTTAACTGTTTGTGAGTGGTTGCGAGTGGCTGCGAGTGGCTACAAGTGGTTGTGAGTGGTTGCGAGTGGTTGTGAGTGGTTGCGAGTGGTTGCAAGTGGCTGCGAGTGGTTGTGAATGGTTGCGAGTGGTTGTGAGTGGTTGCGAGTGGTTGCTAGTGGTTGCGAGTGCTTGTGAGTGGTTTTGAGTGGTTGCGAGTCGTTGGGAGTCGTTGCGAGTGGTTGCAAGTGGCTGAGAGTGGTTGCGAATGGTTGCGAGTGGTTGTGAGTGGTTGCGAGTGGTTGCAAGTGGCTGCGAGTAGTTGCGAGTGGTTGTGAGTGGTTGTGAGTGGTTGCGAGCGGTTGCGAGTGGCTGGGAGTGGTTGTGAGTGGTTGCGAGTTGTTGCGTGTGGTTGGGAGTGGTTGTGAGTGGTTGCGAGTGGTTGTGAGTGGGTTTGAGTGGTTGTGAGTCGTTGGGAGTTGTTGCGAGCGGTTGCAAGTGGCTAAGAGTGGTTGCGAGTGGTTGCGAGTGGTTGTGAGTTGTTGCGAGTGGTTACAAGTAGCTGCGAGTGGTTGCGAGTGGTTGTGAGTGGTTGCGAGTGGTTGCAAGTGGCTGCGAGAGGTTGCGAGTGGTTGCGAGTGGCTCCGAGTGGTTGCGAGTAGTTGCGAGTGGTTGCGAGTGGTTGCAAGTGGTTGCGAGTGGTTGTGAGTGGTTGCGAGTGGTTGCGAGTGGTTGTGAGTGGTTGTGAGTGGTTACATGTGGTTGCAAGTGGTTGCGAGTGGTTACAAGAAGTTGCAAGTGGTTGCTAGTGGTTGCAGGTCCTAGTGTGTGGTTGTGACTGGTTGCAAATGGTTGCGAGTGCTTGCAATTGGTTGTGAGTGGTTGTGAGTGGTTGCGAGTGGCTGTGAGTAATTGCAAGTGGTAGCAAGTAGTTGTAGGTGGTTGCAAGTGGTTGCGAATGGCTGCGAGTGGATGTGAGTGGTTGCGAGTTCTTGCAAGTGGTTGCGAGTGGTTGCGAGTGGTTGCAAGTGGTTGCAAGTGGTTGCGACTGGTTGGGAGTGGTTGCGAGTAGTTGGGGGTGGTTGTGAGTGGTTGCAAGTGGCTAAGAGTGGTTGCGAGTGGTTGCGAGTTGTTGTCAGTGGTTGCGAGTGGTTGCGAGTGGTTGCGAGTGGTTGCGAGTGTTTGCAAGTGATTGCTAGTGGTTGCAAGTGCTTGCAACGACTCGCAACGGCGAGTGGTTGCCAATGGTCGGGACTGGTTGCAACTGGTTGCGAGTGGTTGCGAGTGGTCGCGAGTGGTTGCGAGTGGTTGCGAGCGCTTGCAAGCCGTTGCGATGGGTTACGCGTGGCTGTGAATGGTTGCGAGTGGTTGCGAGTCGCTGTGAGTGGTTGGGAGTGGTTGTGAGTGCTTGCGAGTGGTTGTGAGTGGTTGCGAGTGGTTGCAATCGGTAGCGAGTGTTTGTGAGTGGTTGTGAGTGGTTGCGAGTGGTTGCGAGTGGCTGCGAGTGGTTGTGAGTGGTTGCGAGTGGTTGCGAGTGGCTGTGAGTGCGTGCCTGTGGTTGCAAGTGGTTGCGATTGGTTGCAAAACGTTGCAAGTGGTTGGGAGTGGTTGCAGGTGGGTGTGAGTGGTTGGGAGTGGTTGTGAGTGGTTGTGAGTGATTGCAAGTGGTTGCAAGTGGTAGCAAGTGGTTGTGAGTGCTTGCAAGTGGTTGCGAGTGGCTGCGAGTGGTTGTGAGTGGTGCGAGTTGATGCGAGTGGTTGCACGTGGTTGCGAGTGGTTGCGAGTGGTTGCAAGAGCTTGCAATTGGTTGGGAGTGGTTGTGAGTGGTTGCGAGTGATTGTGAGAGCTTGCAAGTGGTGTTAACTGTTTGTGAGTGGTTGGGAGTGGTTGCGAGTGGTTAGGAGTGGTTGTGAGTGGTTGCGAGTTGTTGCGAGTGGTTGCGAGAGGTTGCGAGTGGTTGCGAGTGGTTGCTACTGGTTGCGAGTGGTTGTGAGTGGTTGCAAGTGGTTGCGAGTGGCTGCGAGTGGTTGTGAGTGGTTGCGAGTTGTAGCGAGTGGTTGCGAGTGGTTGCGAGAGGTTGCGAGTGGTTGCGAGTGGTTGCAAGTGGTTGCGAGTGGCTGCGAGTGGTTGTGAGTGGTTGCGAGTTGTAGCGAGTGGTTGCGAGTGGTTGCGAGAGGTTGCGAGTGGTTGCGAGTGGTTGCAAGTGGTTGCGAGTGGCTGCGAGTGGTTGTGAGTGGTTGCGAGTTGTAGCGAGTGGTTGCGAGTGGTTGCGAGAGGTTGCGAGTGGTTGCGAGTGGTTGCAAGTGGTTGCGAGTGGCTGCGAGTGGTTGTGAGTGGTTGCGAGTTGTAGCGAGTGGTTGCGAGTGGTTGCGAGAGGTTGCGAGTGGTTGCGAGTGGTTGCAAGTGGTTGCGAGTGGCTGCGAGTGGTTGTGAGTGGTTGCGAGTTGTAGCGAGTGGTTGCGAGTGGTTGCGAGAGGTTGCGAGTGGTTGCGAGTGGTTGCAAGTGGTTGCGAGTGGCTGCGAGTGGTTGTGAGTGGTTGCGAGTTGTAGCGAGTGGTTGCGAGTGGTTGCGAGAGGTTGCGAGTGGTTGCGAGTGGTTGCAAGTGGTTGCGAGTGGCTGCGAGTGGTTGTGAGTGGTTGCGAGTTGTAGCGAGTGGTTGCGAGTGGTTGCGAGAGGTTGCGAGTGGTTGCGAGTGGTTGCAAGTGGTTGCGAGTGGCTGCGAGTGGTTGTGAGTGGTTGCGAGTTGTAGCGAGTGGTTGCGAGTGGTTGCGAGAGGTTGCGAGTGGTTGCGAGTGGTTGCAAGTGGTTGCGAGTGGCTGTGAGTGGTTGCTGGTGACTGCAAGTGGTTGCGAGTGGTTGACAGTGGTTGCGAGTGGTTGCGAGTGGCTGGAAGTGGTTGCGAGTTGTTGTGAGTGGTTGCAAGTGGTTGCAAGTGGTTGGGAGTGGTTGTGAGTGGTTGCGAGTGATTTTGAGTGCTTGTAAGTGGTATTAGCTGTTTGTGAGTGGTTGCGAGACATTGCGAGTGGTTACGAGTGGTTGTGAGTGGTTGCGAGTTGTTGCGAGTGGTTGCAAGTAGTTGCGAGTGGTTGCGAGTGGCTGCAAATTGTTGCGAGTGGTTGTGAGTGGTTGCAAGTGGTTGCGAGTGGCCGCGAGTAGTTGTGAGTGGTTGCGAGTTGTTGCGATTGGTTGTGAGTGGTTGCGAGTGGTTGCAGGTGGTTGCAAGTGGTTGCGAGTGGCCGCGAGTAGTTGTGAGTGGTTGCGAGTTGTTGCGATTGGTTGTGAGTGGTTGCGAGTGGTTGCAGGTGGTTGCAAGTGGTTGCGAGTGGTTGCGGATGGTTACGAGTGGTTGCGAGTGGTTGGGAGCGGTTGCCAGTAGTTGCAAGTGGTTACGAGTGGCAGCTAGTGGGTGCGAGTGGTTGTGAGTGGTTCCGAGTGGTCATGAGTGGTTGTGAATTGTTTCGAGTGGTTACGACTGGTTGCGAGTGGAAGCGAATGGTTGCAAGTGGTTGCTAGTGGTTGCAAGTCGTTGGGAGTGGTTGCCAGTGGTTGCAAGTGGTTGCAAGTGGTTGCGAGTGGTTGCAAGTGGTTGCGAGTGGTTGCGATTGGTTGCGAGTGGTTGCGAGAGGTTGCGAGCTGTTACGAGCGGTTGCGAGCGGTCGCGAGCGGTTGCGAGCGGTTGCAAGCAGTTGCGATGGGTTACGAGTGGTTGCGAGTGGTTGTGAGTGGTTTCGAGTGGTTGCGAGTGGTTGGGAGTGGTTGTGAGTGCTTTCGAGTGGTTGTGAGTGGTTGCGAGTGGGTGCAAGTGGTTGCGAGTGGTTGCTAGTAGTTGTGAGTGGTTGCGAGTGGTTGCGAGTGGGTGCAAGTGGTTGCGAGTGGTTGCTAGTAGTTGTGAGTGGTTGCGAGTGGTTGCGAGTGGTTGTGAGTGGTTGCGTGTAGTTGTGAGTGGTTGCGAGTGGTTACGTAAAGTTGCAAGTTGCTGGGATTGGTTGCAGGTGGGTGTGAGTGGTTGGGAGTGGTTGTTAGTGGTTGTGAGAGCTTGCAACTGGTTGTGACTGGTTGCGAGTCGTTGTGAGTGGTTGCGAGTGGTTGCAAGTGGTAGCAAGTGGCTGTGAGTGGTTGCGAGTGGTTGCGACTGGCTGCGAGTGGTTGTGTGTGGTTGCGAGATGTTGCGAGTGGTTGCGGGTGGTTGCGAGTGGTTGCAAGTGGTTGCGAGTGGTTGCGAGTGGTTGCGAGTGATTGC
>SZWC01006003.1:84997-96644 GCA_023375785.1 Penium margaritaceum | reverse complement strand
GAGTGGTTGCAAGTGGTTGCGAGTGGTTGCAAGTGGTTTTTGATTAGTTGAAAGTGGTTACGAGTGGTTGCGAGTGGTTGCTAGTGGTTGCAAGTAGTTGCGAGTGGTTGCGAGTGGTTGCGAGTGGTTGCGAGTGGTTGCGCATGGATGCGAGTGGTTGCAAGTGGTTGCGAGCGGTTTTGATGTGGTTGTGAGTGGTTGTGAGTAGTTGCAAGTGGTTGCGATGATTTGTGGATGGTTGTGCATGATTGCGAGTCGTTGTGAGTGGTTGCTAGTGGTTTTTGTGTGGCTACGAGTGGTTGTGAGTGGTTGCGAGTGGTTGCGAGTGGTTGTGAATGGTTGAGAGAAGTTGCGAGTGGTTGCGTACGGGTGCAAGTGATTGCGAGTGGTTGCACGTGGTTGTGAGTGGTTACGGGTGGTTGCCAGTGGTTGCTAGTAGTTGCGAGCGGTTACGACTGGTTGCGAGTGGTTGTGAGAAGTTGCCAGTGGTTGCGAGTGGTTGCAAGTGGTTGCGAGTGGTTGCGAGTGGTTGCAACTGGTTGCGAGTGGTTGCGAGTCGTTTCGAGTGGTTGTGAGTGGTTGCGAGTTGTTACATGTTGTTCCGAGTTGTTGCGAGTGGTCGCGAGTGGTTGAGAGTGGTTGCGAGTGGTTGTGAGTGGTTGCGAGTGGTTGCGGGTGGTTGCGAGTGGTTGCGAGTGGTCGCGAGTGGTTGCGAGTGGTTGCGAGTGGTTGCAAGTGGTTGCAAGTGGTTGCGAGTGGTTGCGAGTGGTTGCAACTGGTTGCGAGTGGTTGCGAGTGGTTGTGAGTGGTTGGGAGTGGTTGCGAGTTCTTGCGAGTGGTTGCAAGTGGTTGCAAGTGGTTGCGAGTGGTTGCGAGTGGTTGCAACTGGTTGCGAGTGGTTGCGAGTGGTTGTGAGTGGTTGGGAGTGGTTGCGAGTTCTTGCGAGTGGTTGCAAGTGGTTGCAAGTGGTTGCGAGTGGTTGCGAGTGGTTGCAACTGGTTGCGAGTGGTTGCGAGTGGTTGTGAGTGGTTGGGAGTGGTTGCGAGTTCTTGCGAGTGGTTGCAAGTGGTTGCAAGTGGTTGCGAGTGGTTGCGAGTGGTTGCAACTGGTTGCGAGTGGTTGCGAGTGGTTGTGAGTGGTTGGGAGTGGTTGCGAGTTCTTGCGAGTGGTTGCAAGTGGTTGCAAGTGGTTGCGAGTGGTTGCGAGTGGTTGCAACTGGTTGCGAGTGGTTGCGAGTGGTTGTGAGTGGTTGGGAGTGGTTGCGAGTTCTTGCGAGTGGTTGCAAGTGGTTGCAAGTGGTTGCGAGTGGTTGCGAGTGGTTGCAACTGGTTGCGAGTGGTTGCGAGTGGTTGTGAGTGGTTGGGAGTGGTTGCGAGTTCTTGCGAGTGGTTGCAAGTGGTTGCAAGTGGTTGCGAGTGGTTGCGAGTGGTTGCAACTGGTTGCGAGTGGTTGCGAGTGGTTGTGAGTGGTTGGGAGTGGTTGCGAGTTCTTGCGAGTGGTTGCAAGTGGTTGCAAGTGGTTGCGAGTGGTTGCGAGTGGTTGCAACTGGTTGCGAGTGGTTGCGAGTGGTTGTGAGTGGTTGGGAGTGGTTGCGAGTTCTTGCGAGTGGTTGCAAGTGGTTGCAAGTGGTTGCGAGTGGTTGCGAGTGGTTGCAACTGGTTGCGAGTGGTTGCGAGTGGTTGTGAGTGGTTGGGAGTGGTTGCGAGTTCTTGCGAGTGGTTGCAAGTGGTTGCAAGTGGTTGCGAGTGGTTGCGAGTGGTTGCAACTGGTTGCGAGTGGTTGCGAGTGGTTGTGAGTGGTTGTGAGTGGTTGCGAGTCGTTGGGAGTCGTTGCGAGTGGTTGCAAGTGGCTAAGAGTGGTTGCGAGTCGTTGCGAGTGCTTGTGAGTGGTTGCGAGTGGTTGCAAGTGGCTGCGAGAGGTTGCGAGTGGTTGCGAGTGGCTACAAGTGGTTGCAAGTAGTTGCGAGTGGTTGCGAGTGGTTGCAAGTGGTTGCGAGTGGTCGTGAGTGGTTGCGAGTGGTTGCGAGTGTATGTGAGTGGTTGTGAGTGGTTACGAGTGCTTGCGAGTGGTTGCGAGTGGTTGCGAGTGGTTGCAAGTGATTGCTAGTGATTGCAAGTCGTTGCGAATGGTTGCCAGTGGTCGCGACTGGTTGCAAGTGGTTGCGACTGGTTGCGAGTGGTTGCGAGTGGTTGCGAGTGGTTTCGAGCGTTTGCAAGCGCTTGCGAGGGGTTATGAGTGGTTGTGATTGGTTGCGAGTGGTTGCGAGTGGTTGCGAGTGGTTGGAGGTGGGTGTGAGTGCTTGCGAGTGGTTGTGAGTGGTTGCGAGTGGTTGCAATCAGTAGCGAGTGCTTGCGAGTGGTTGTGAGTGGTTGCGAGTGGTTGCGAGTGATTGTGAGTGGTTGCGTGTGGTTGCGAGTGGTTGCGATTGGTTGCAAAACGTTGCAAGTGGTTGGGAGTGCTTGCAGGTGGATGTGAGTGGTTGGGAGTGGTTGTGAGTGGTTGCAAGTGCTTGCAAGTGGTTGTGAGTGGTTGTGAGTGGTTGTGAGTGGTTGCGAGTGGTTGCAAGTGGTAGCAAGTGGTTGGTAGTGGTTGCAGGTGGTTGCGAGTGGCTGCGAGTGGTTGTGAGTGGTTGCGAGTTGATGCGAGTGATTGCATGTGGTTGCGAGTGGTTACAAGTGCTTGCAAGTGGTTGGGAGTGGTTGTGAGTGGATGCGAGTGATTGTGAGTGGTTGCGAGTGGTTGCAAGCGGCTGCGAGAGGTTACGAGTGGTTGCGAGTGGTCGCGAGTGGTTGCAAGCGGCTGCGAGAGGTTACGAGTGGTTGCGAGTGGTCGCGAGTGGTTGCAAGCGGCTGCGAGAGGTTACGAGTGGTTGCGAGTGGTCGCGAGTGGTTGCAAGCGGCTGCGAGAGGTTACGAGTGGTTGCGAGTGGTCGCGAGTGGTTGCAAGCGGCTGCGAGAGGTTACGAGTGGTTGCGAGTGGTCGCGAGTGGTTGCAAGCGGCTGCGAGAGGTTACGAGTGGTTGCGAGTGGTCGCGAGTGGTTGCAAGCGGCTGCGAGAGGTTACGAGTGGTTGCGAGTGGTCGCGAGTGGTTGCAAGCGGCTGCGAGAGGTTACGAGTGGTTGCGAGTGGTCGCGAGTGGTTGCAAGCGGCTGCGAGAGGTTACGAGTGGTTGCGAGTGGTCGCGAGTGGTTGCAAGCGGCTGCGAGAGGTTACGAGTGGTTGCGAGTGGTCGCGAGTGGTTGCAAGCGGCTGCGAGAGGTTACGAGTGGTTGCGAGTGGTCGCGAGTGGTTGCAAGCGGCTGCGAGAGGTTACGAGTGGTTGCGAGTGGTCGCGAGTGGTTGCAAGCGGCTGCGAGAGGTTACGAGTGGTTGCGAGTGGTCGCGAGTGGTTGCAAGCGGCTGCGAGAGGTTACGAGTGGTTGCGAGTGGTCGCGAGTGGTTGCAAGCGGCTGCGAGAGGTTACGAGTGGTTGCGAGTGGTCGCGAGTGGTTGCAAGCGGCTGCGAGAGGTTACGAGTGGTTGCGAGTGGTCGCGAGTGGTTGCAAGCGGCTGCGAGAGGTTACGAGTGGTTGCGAGTCGTTGCGAGTAGTTGCCAGTGGTTGCGACTGGTTGCGAGTGGTTACAAGTGGTTGCGAATGGCTACGAGTGGTTGTGAGTGGTTGCGAGTGGTTGCGAGTAGTTGCGAGTGATTGCGAGTGGTTGCGAGTGGTTGCGAGTGGTTGGGAGTAGTTGGGGGTGGTTGTGAGTGGTTGCAAGTGGCTAAGAGTGGTTGCGAGTCGTTGTGAGTGGTTGCAAGTGATTGCTAGTGGTTGCAAGTCGTTGCGAGTGGTTGCCAGTGGTCGCGACTGGTTGCAAGTGGTTGCGACTGGTTGCGAGTGGTCACGAGTGGTTGCGAGTGGTTTTGAGCGGTTGCAAGCGGTTGCGAGGGGTTACGAGTGGTTGCGAGTGGTTGCGAGTGGTTGGGAGTGGTTGAGAGTGCTTGCGAGTGGTTGTGAATGGTTTCGAGTGGTTGCAATCGGTAGCAAGTGCTTGCGAGTGGATGTGAGTGGTTGCGAGTGGTTGCGAGTGGTTGTGAGTGATTGCATGTGGTTGCGAGTGGTTGCGATTGGTTGCAAAACGTTGCAAGTGGTTGGGAGTGGTTGCAGGTAGGTGTGACTTGTTGGGAGTGGTTGTTAGTGGTTGCGAGTGCTTGCAAGTGGTTGTGAGTGGTTGTGAGTGATTGTGAGTGGTTGCGAGTGGTTGCAAGTGGTAGCAAGTGGTTGTGAGTGGTTGCAAGTGGTTGTGAGTGGCTGTGAGTGGTTGTGAGTGGTTGCGAGTTGATGCGAGTGGTTGCACGTGATTGCGAGCTGTTGCGAGTGGTTGCGAGTGGCTGCGAGTGGTTGCAAGTGGTTGCGAGTGGTTGCGAGTGGTTGCTAGTAGTTGCGAGTGGTTGTAAGTGGTTGCCAGTGGTTGCGAGTGGTTGGGAGTTGTTGTGAGCCGTTGTGAGCGGTTGTGAGCTGTTGCGAGTGGATGCAAGCGGTTGCGAATGGCCGCGAGCGATTACGAGCAGTTGCGAGCAGTTGCGAGCGGTTGCGAGCGGTTGCGAGGGGTTACGAGTGGTTGCGAGTGGTTGCGGTTGGTTGCGAGTGGTTGCAAGTGGTTGGGAGTGGTTGTCAGTGCTTCTGAGTGGTTGCGAGTGGTTGGGATTGGCTGCCAGTGGTTGCGAGTGGTTGCGAGTTGTTGTTAGTAGTTGAGAGTGGTTGCGAGTGGTTGTGGGCAAGTGGTAGTGGTTGCGAGTGGTTGTGCATGGTTGCTATAGGTTGCGAGTGGTTGCGAGTGGTTGCCAGTGGTTTCGAGTGGCTGCGAGTGGTTGCCGGTGAGTGCAAGTGGTTGCGAGTGGTTGACAGTGGTTGCGAGTGGTTGCGAGTGGTTGGAAGTGGTTGCGAGTTGTTGCGAGTGGTTGCGAGTGGTTGCAAGTGGCTGGGAGTGGTTGTGAGTGGTTGCGAGTGAGTGTGAGTGCTTGTAAGTGCTGTTAACTGTTTGTGAGTGGTTGCAAGACGTTTCGAGTGGTTACGAATGGTTGTGAGTGGTTGCGAGTTGTTGCAAGTGGTTGTGAGTGGTTGCGAGTGGTTGCGAATGGCCACGAGTGGTTGTGAGTGGTTGCGAGTTGTTACGAGTGGTTGCGAGTGGTTGCCTGTGGTTGCAGGTGGTTGTAAGTGGTTGCGAGTGGTTGGGAGTGGTTGGGAGCGGTTGCCAGTAGTTGCAAATGGCTAAGAGTGGCTTCGAGTGGTTGCAAGTGGTTGTGAGTGGTTGCGAGTGGTTGCGAGTGGTTGCGAATGGTTGGGAGTGGTTGCGAGTGGTTGCGAGTGGTAGCGAGTGCTTGCAAGTGGTTGCTAGTGGTTGCAAGTCGTTGCGAGTGGTTGCGAGTGGTTGCGAGTGGTTGCGAATGGTTGGGAGTGGTTGCGAGTGGTTGCGAGTGGTAGCGAGTGCTTGCAAGTGGTTGCTAGTGGTTGCAAGTCGTTGCGAGTGGTTGGCAGTGGATGCAAGTGGTTGCAAGTGGTTGCGAGTGGTTGCGAGTTGTTGCGAGTGGTTGCGAGCGGTTGCGAGCCGTTACGAGCGGTTGCGAGCGGTCGCGAGCGGTTGCGAGCGGTTGCAAGTGGTTGTGAGGGGTTAGGAGTGGTTGCGAGTAGTTGTGAGTGGTTGCAAGTGGTTTTGAGTGGTTGGGGTGGTTGTGAGTGCTTTCGAGTGGTTGTGAGTTGTTACGAGTGGGTGCAAGTGGTGGCGAGTGGTTGTGAGTAGTTGCGAGTGGTTGCGAGTGGCTGTGAGTGGTTGCGTGTAGTTGTGAGTGGTTGCGAGTGGTTACGAAAAGTTGCAAGTTGTTGCGAGTGGTTGCAGGTGGGTGTGAGTGGTTGGGAGTGGTTGTTAGTGGTTGTGAGAGCTTGCAACTAGTTGTGAGTGGTTGTGAGTGGTTTTGAGTGGTTGTGAGTGATTGCAAGTGGTAGCAAGTGGTTGTGAGTGGTTGCGAGTGGCTGCGAGTGGCTGCGAGTGGTTGTGAGTGGTTGCGAGTTGTTGCAAGTGGCTGCGGGTGGTTGCGAGTGGTTGCAAGTGGTTGCGAGTGGTTGCGAGTGGTTGCGAGTGGTTGTGAGTGGTTGCGAGTGGTTGGGAGTTATTGCGAGGGGTTGCAAGTGGCTGCAAGTGGCTGCGAGTGGTTGAGAGTGGTTGTGAGTGGTTGCGAGTAGTTGCGAGATGTATTGAATGGTTGCGAGTGGTTGCGAGTGGTTGCAAGTGGTTGCTAGTGGTTGCGAGTGGTTGTAAGTGGTTGCCAGTGGTTGCGAGTTGTTGGAAGTGGTTGCCAGTGGTTGCGAGTGGTTGCGAGTGGTTGCGAGTGGTGGAGAGCGGTTGCCAGCGGTTGCGAGCGGATGCGATCGGTTGCGAGCGGTTGCTAGCAGTTACGAGCAGTTGCGAGCCGTTGCGAGCGGTTGCAAGCGGTGTCCAAGGATTGCGAGTAGTTGTGGGTGGTTGCGAGTGGTTGCAAGTGGTTGGGAGTGGTTGTGAGTGCTTGCGAGTGGGTGCGAGTGGTTGCAATTGGTTGCAAGTGGTTGCGAGTAGTTCGGAGTAGTTTTGAGTAGTTCCGAGTGGTTGCAAGTGGTTGTGAGTAATTGCGAGTGGTTGCAATAGTTGCAAGTGGTTGAGAGTGGTTGCGAGTGGTTGCGAGTGGTTGGGAGGTGTTGGGAGTCGTTGTGAGTGCTTTTGAGTGGTTGTGAGTGGTTGCGTGTGGGTGCAAGTGGTTGCGAGTGGTTGCGAGTGGTTGTGAGTGGTTGCGAGTGGTTGCAAGTGGTTGTGAGTGGTTGCAAATGGTTGCAGGTGGGTGTGAGTGGTTGGGAGTGGTTGTTTGTGGTTGTGCAAGCTTGCAACTGGTTGTGAGTGGTTGTGAGTGGTAATGAGTGGTTGCGAGTGGTTGCAAGTGGTAGCAAGTGGTTGTGAGTGGTTGAGAGTGGTTGGGAGAGGCTGCGAGTGGTTGTGAGTGGTTGCGAGTTATTGCGAGTGGTTACGGGTGGTTGCGAGTGGTTGCAAGTGGTTGCGAGTGGTTGCGAGTGGTTGGGAGTGGTTGCGAGTGGTTGCGAGTGGTTGCGAGTGGTTGTGAGTGGTTGCGAGTTATTGCGAGTGGTTACGGGTGGTTGCGAGTGGTTGCAAGTGGTTGCGAGTGGTTGCGAGTGGTTGGGAGTGGTTGCGAGTGGTTGCGAGAGGTTGGGAGTGGTTGCAAGTGGTTGCAAGTGGCTGCGAGTGGCTGCGAGTGGTTGCAAGTGGTTGTGAGTGCTTGGGAGTGGTTGCGAGATGTATTGAGTGGTTGCGAGTTGTTGCGAGTGGTTGCGAGTGGTTGCTAGTGGTTGCGAGTGGTTGTAAGTGGTTGCCATTGGTTTCGAGTGGTTGCAAGTGGTTGCGAGTGGTTGCGAGTGGTTGCGAGTATTTGCGAGTGGTTGCGAGCGGTTGTAAGCGGTTGCGAGTAATCACGAGTGGTTGCCAGTGGTTACGAGTGGTTCTGAGTGACTACTATTGGTTACGAGTGGGTTTGAGTGGTTGCAAGTGCTTGTGAGTGGTTGGAAGTGGTTGCAAGTGGCCGTGAGTGGTTGCAAGTGGTTGCAAGTCGGTGTTAGCTGTTGTGAGTGGTTGCAAGTGGTTGCAAGTGGTTGTGAGTGGTTGCGAGTGGTTGAGAGTGGTTGCGAGTGGTTGCGAGTGGTTGTGAGTGGTTGCAAGTGGTTACGAGTGGTTGCGAGTGGTTGTGAGTGGCTGCAAGTGGTTGCAAGTAGTTCGGAGTGGTTGCGAGAAGTTGCAAGTGGTTGCGAGTGGTTGCGAGTGGTTATGAGTGGTTGCGAGTGGTTGCGAGTGGCTGCAAGTGGTTGCAAGTGGTTGCGAGTGGTTACAGGTGATTGTGAGTGGTTGCGCGTGGTTGCGAGCGGTTGCGAGAGCTTGCAAGTGGTTGTCAGTGGTTGTGAGTGGTTGCGAGTGGTTGCCAGTGGTTGCAAGTGGTTGCAAGTGGTTGTGAGTGGTTGCAAGTGGTTACGAGTGGTTGCGAGTGGTTGTGAGTGGCTGCAAGTGGTTGCAAGTAGTTGGGAGTGGTTGCGAGTAGTTGCAAGTGGTTGCGAGTGGTTGCAAGTGGTTGCTAGTGGTTGCGAGTGGTTGCAAGTGGTTGCGAGTGGTTGCGAGTGGTTGCGAGTGGTTGGGAGTAGTTGGCAGTGGTTTTGAGTGGTTTTGAGTGGTTGCGAGCGGTTCTGAGCGGTTACGATCGGTTGCAAGCGGTTGCGAGAGATTACAAGTGGTTAGCGGTGGTTGCAAGTAGTTGTGAGTGGTTACGACTGGTTGCGAGTGATTGCGAGTGGTTGCGAGTGGTTGCAAGTGGTTGCAAGTGGTTGCGAGTGGTTGTGAGTGGTTGCGAGTGGTTCTAAGTGGTTGCAAGTCGTTGCGAGTGGTTGCGAGTGCTTGCAAGTGGTTGCGAGTAGTTGCAAGTAGTTGCAAGTGGTTGTGAGTGGCTGCGAGTGGTTGCGATTGACTGCAAGTGGTTGCGAGTGGTTGTGAGTGGTTGCGAGTGGTTATGAGTGGTTGCAGGTGGTTGCAAGTGGTTTTGAGAGGTTACGAGTGGTCTCGAGTGGTTGCGAGTGGTCGCAAGTGGTCACGAGTGGTCGCGAGTGGTTGCGAGTGGTTGCGTGTGGCTGCGAGTGGTTGCGAGGGGTCGCGAGTGGTTGCGAGTGGTTGGGAGTGGTTGTGAGTGGTTGCGAGTGGTTGTGAGTGGTTGCTGAGAACTAGGCTACGAAGAGAATGAGACCAATGGCGCTTCGTTTCGTTAAGCGTGGAGCACGTGAGCTCCAAAACCCTAGTGCGAAGTCAGAAAAAAAGGCACAAGTGCCCTAGTACCAAGTCTTCCCCTTGTTACGGGTGAGACTCGATAGTCGAGTCTCACCCATCGACAGGGTGCGAGGGCGAAATCGCCCTATGAGCCCAGAAACGGTGCGATCGCACCTACGAACTCACATATTAGGTCAGAAAGAAGGAAACCTAAACTAGACCTACAAACATGCAAGTTGGGGTCTAATCTAGGTAGCGCATCACAGTGAGCAAAGTATGCCACATGAATCACAAGGACACAAATAGGTCTGCTAGCGGGGGCAGGCAAGGGTTGACGGCCGGCGGAGCGCGTGAGACAAGGGAGCAACGCCACCACGTGACAGGCTTGGCTAGCATGTGTCTCCGCTATCAGCGTGGATCACCACTGACCGCTCATTCCTCATGCACTGCACACCTTAGGGCACATACGCACGAATACATCTATACAGAGGGTTATCTCGCCCCCTTGGCCGAGGGTGTTGCAGGCATGCAACCAATCACATGGAGTTAAGACATAAGGGAGGATGATGGAAGTGCCTTAGTGAGAAAGTCAGTGAGTTGCTCACTTCCAGGCACTGCGCACACTTGGACAATGTCGTCTTCCACTGGTTCTCAGACAAAGTGATGTTCAACGCCCATGTGCTTCGTGCATGGGTGTAGTACACCGTCATTTGCCGTGATGCGACGTGGAGCAAAGCTATCACTATACAATGGTACGGCCCCCACAACCATGCCCAGCTCCTCCAACAGCCGTTGCAACCAAGTTGCTTTGCACGCGGCTTCTCCCAATGCCATGTACTCTGCTTCAGCAACACTACGTGCAACACATGACTGCTTTGCATCTTGCCATGACATAGTGGTACCCCACAAACGGAAGATATACCCCCCCCCCCCCCGACTCCGTGCATTTCGATCTCGTGCATAGTCACTGTCACAATACCCATCAAGCAAAGGACCAGTACCAGGGGAGAAGACGAGGCCCATGGATGCAGTGTCAAACACATAACGCAGAAGTTTCAGCAAAGCCTTTTGATGTGCACTGCGGGGTTGCTGGCTGAACTGGGCGAGAGTGTTCACTGCACAGGCAATATCCGGTTGAGTGGTGGAGGAAAGGTAGATGAGACTGCCAGTGATCTGCCTGTACAGGTTAGGAGCTGTGTCCGGTCCGTAGTCTGTGGTGCGAGGGTCAAGAAGGTGTCCATAGATGTCTGGGTTCGTTGGTGAAAACTGTGTGGGGAGATGTTGAACAAGGTAAGAGAATTGGTCTGTTAAGTGTGCTATGAACCGTCCCTGGTGCAAATTCAAGGTGCGTGTAGCTCTGTTGCGCGTGATAGTGATGCCTAGGAAATTGTGTGCCTCTCCCAGGTCAGTCATGCGGTAGTGTGCAGTGAGTAGGGCTTTTGTGTCTTGAACAGGAGTGAGAGATGGCGAAAGAATCAGTAGATCATCCACATAGACGAGAAGGACAACTGGAGTGCCGCAAACACTGTGAATGAACAGGGAGGGATCAGACAAACTTTGTAGACATCCTCCAAGTTCTAGTTGTTGGCTGACTTCTTTGTTCTAAGACCGTGGTGCCTGTTTCAGTCCGTACAGTGCTTTCAGCAGAAGCCAAACTCTGTCTGTTCCGTCCGTGAACCCTGCTGGCTGTTCCGCGTAAATCTCCTCTTCTACTGGTCCGTTCAGAAAAGCATTATTGACATCCATTTGGTGTATTTCCCAGTCCTCGTGTGCCGCAACGCCCAGCAGCGCGCGACCTGACATGTACTTGCCCACAGGGGCGTAAGTGTCGGTTAAGTCTTGTCCCGGTATTTGGTGGAAACCCTTGGCCACCAGTCAAGCCTTGTATTTCTCAAACAGGCCCTGGACATTCCGTTTGACTTTGAACACCCACTTTAGGTCAATGGCTTTGCGTCTGGGGGGAAGAGGCACCAGTTGATAAACTTCATGCTCAAGGAGAGCGTTCAGCTCATCAATCATAGCCTTTTCCCACTCTGTTATATCAGGGCGCCCCCTTGCCTATTCGACGGTGAGAGGCTCTGGGTGGACAGTCACAGGCTGTGTGGGACCAGCTGTATGGTAAAACTGTTTGTAATTCACCCTAGACATGTTCCGTTGTGAGCAACGGACTGGATCAGGCAGGACAGGTCTGTTTTGTACTGGGGTAAGACCAGGTGGCGACCCTGAGGAGTCTGCACTGGTGCTTGCAAGGTCAGCCGGTGTAAGCAAGTCACTAGGGACCGGTGTGTCTTGGGCCGTGACCTTGTAGTCTCTCGACGGTGGTGTAACCTTAGGTTGTGTGTTGGGGACAAAGATGGGGATACTCACGTACTCAGAGTGTCGTTCAGGAACAGTGAGCACATGTGCATGCTTGAGTCCCTTGAACGCCTTGTATGGCATGTGTTATTGGAAGGACGCATCACGACTCTCGACAAACCTTTGCTGCACGGGATCCCAAAACCTCCATGCCTTTGAGGCATGAGAAACTCCAACAAAGGTACACCATCTGCCTCATGGACTCAGTTCATGGCTGCGTTGTGGGTCAGCAAACCACAGACACGCCATAGTGCCCCACACCCCTGCAGGGCGTAAATCTGCCTTCTGCTTGAACCATCTCTCTCCGAGGAGTGACGGACCTGGGCAGAGGCCCTTGGGGTATTCTGTTCCATACCCAAGTAATGTACTTGACAGCTTCCTCCCAGAATCCAAAGGTCAGACCAGACTCTGCCAGCAGGGTACGCAACGCATCGCCTAACGTTCTATTCCATCTTTCAGCCACCCTGTTTTG
>SZWC01006003.1:47499-84667 GCA_023375785.1 Penium margaritaceum | reverse complement strand
GCGTTGTGGGTCAGCAAACCACAGACACGCCATAGTGCCCCACACCCCTGCAGGGCGTAAATCTGCCTTCTGCTTGAACCATCTCTCTCCGAGGAGTGACGGACCTGGGCAGAGGCCCTTGGGGTATTCTGTTCCATACCCAAGTAATGTACTTGACAGCTTCCTCCCAGAATCCAAAGGTCAGACCAGACTCTGCCAGCAGGGTACGCAACGCATCGCCTAACGTTCTATTCCATCTTTCAGCCACCCTGTTTTGTTGAGGTGTATACGGTGCGGTTGTTTGATGCACAATGCCTCTAGCTTTCGGGTCTGTTTTGAGTAGACCTAGAAATTCTCCACCCCTGTCTGTACGGAGGATGCGTAAAGAGCACCCAGTCTATCGCTCAGCAAGGGGAATCCACTCCATGATTGCCCGTTGTGCATGTGCTTTGGTTTTGAGTACGAAAGCCCAGCGGAAGCGGCTATAGTCATCTGTCAGTATGAGAACGTACAGTGACGCGTACTGGACTGAGGGGATCGGCATGGGTCTAGTTAAGTCAGCATGCACCAGTTCAAGGGGTACCTCGCTAACATGTTGTGACAAAGGAAAACCCTGTCGGTGTGCCTTTCCTTCTTGAACGTTCAGACAGGCAGACGCCTTGAGGCCGCGAGGACAGTCGTCTGGGCTCAGTCCATGGACAGGTTGGTGTTTCAGCAGTTTGGTAACCAGTTATGTGTTGATGTGGGCCAGTCTTCTGTGGATGAGCTTAGTGTGCTTTGGGTCTGTTTTGGTCCTGATGTGGGTCTATGGACAGTTGGAGGGCAATGCAGGGAACAAGGTCAAGCAGTACAGCATGTCAGCATGCAAGGGTCCGTCAGCCAACAACGCACCGTGTGCATCAGACAGCATGCATTTTTCTTCTTGTGTCAGCTTTGACATGCCCAATTGGCGATCCAACTGCCCCTCTGACAACAGGTTCACCTTTAGCCAAGGAACATACAAAACCCCAGTCAGCCACATAACCCCTCCCGGTGCTTGCAATGCAACAGTCCCAATGCCCTCAACCATCAACACCTCCCCTGAGCCGGTCCGCACTCCTTCCACATCATGAGTGGCATACAGAGACACACACAGCTAACGATGAGGTGACATGTGATGTGACGCTGCTATATCAAACAACCACTCATGCATGGGCAAGACGTGTGGTATAGTGATGTGTGTGTGCCCAAGGCGTGGACCTGGCTGGGAAGCTGCAGTAGTCTCTGGAGGGAAAGGGATGGGCACTACTTCCTGCATGTCGGAGGTGTGCGCGGTTGCCATGTTGTCGTACATGCGCTCGGCCCACCCTGGGACAGGCACCGAAGCCGTAGCGAGCGATGGCACTGGCAGCCCATAAGGCCCAGACTGTGGCGTCATCTGCTGTAGAGACTACGGGTGAAGCTGATGATCAGGCGTCATTCCAAAGGTGGCTACTGTTACAGGTTGGTAGGGGTGCAGCCCAGGTGGCCCATGTCCACCGTAGTTTTGAACTGGGGAACGATGCTGTAGTGGCTGATGCAGCTGTTGTACCTCCCTCTGCTGCTGCTGTGTCTCCCTCTGCTGCTGCTATGCCTACTCATGCTGTTGCTTCTCCATCATCTGCCTCTGGAGGGAAGGGCACCGGCGCCAAAAGTGCCCAGTCTGGTTGCAGTAGCTGCACCTCTGGTTACCATGGCTGCGACCACGGCCGCGGCCACCGCCAGAGGACCCCCCAGGGGAGGTGAATGATGTCTGATTCGCTGTAGCAGCAGTGAAAGAGTAGCTCTGGTGTGCATATGCTGTCGGTGGCACCACTGTCATGTCGCAAGCCTTGCCCTTTAGTATGTCTTTGTGGTTGCGCAGCTCCTAAAAAACAGAGGCGAGGTCGATGAGCTCGATCTCAGCGAATGGGTGTCGACGCAGCAAGTCACGCCGGAACTCCTTGTACTGCTCGCCGAGGTGGAGCAGCACTACGTCCAGCCACTAAAGGACGGAGCACGAGGCACATAGACCCAAGAGTCGTTGGCGAATGTCCATGGCCCCATCCAATAACTCAGCAACAGGCGCGCCTGGTTTAGGGTAGAGATTGTGCAAGCCATCTCTCAGCGTCACGACAAGAGTCATGCCCTGTTCTTCTTGGCGCGTGGACAGGTAGCGCCATGTATCATGCGGTCGTGTTACACCACTTCGTGGGTCGGAGGGATCCTCACCTCGCCCGCCAAAGCAAAAGTGGCACAGAGCGTAGGCTTGTGGGTCTGGCAGTGTGCGAGTTAGTGCATTGAATGCGCGCACCAGCATGAGGTCGGTTGCAGCATCTGGGGGAGGACAAATGTAAAGTTCCTCCAACCCATGTTTTGCCGCCCAGGACAAGAAGATGTGCCTGTATGCCAAGTAATCACTCGTCCCAAGCTGCGGGGGAGACAGTTCTTCTTGGCCTAGTCCAAGCTGCGCTGTTGCGGCAACAGTGAGGGTGACATTAGGAGCGTTTCCACAACTGCCCTCACCTCCATTTGTCCCATCTACTTCGCTCATGGTGCTTCGGGAGTGGATTCGGTGGTCTACCTAGCTCTAGATGGTGCTGAAAAGGACCAAGGAAATCTTGGCAGCAATTTGCTGGGCCCACTTTGGGCCCAGATTTCTGCGGAGAGCCTGAAGCTCTATAGGGAAGCCACCAGAGACGTCCTGGAGTCCTGCAAGTGCAATCCCGGCCCCCCAAACCCTTTGCCCACCCCAAGAGTCACAGTTGGGCACCTTGGGGAGGACCTTAATGGGGCCTTGGATCTTCTTTCGGTGGCGGCTCTTCCTCCCAAGCGTCCCTCGCATGCGCGAAGCCCTGCTAGGGCTTCCGCGTCCCATCGGGGCTGGTTCCAAGCCCTGGAGGAGCTTCACCTCCCTGCCCTAGCCCGCCAACCCTCGCCGACGTGGCGTCCAAGTGGCAGCCGCCCCTTTCTCTGGCTCATACGGTCGGCTGTCGCCCTTCTCAGGCCCAGAAAAGCGCTCTGATACCATGAGAACCAGGCTACAAAGAGAATGAGACCAACGGCGCTGTGTTTTGTTAAGGGTGGAGCACATGAGCGCCAAAATCCTAGTACAAAGTCAGAGAAAAAAGGTACAAGAGCTCTAGTAACAAGTCTTCCCCTTGTTACGGGTGAGACTCGATAGTTGAGTCTCACCCATCGGCGGCGAGCTTCGCTCGCTGCCGCTTGACGGGATGCGAGCGCGAAATCGCCTTGTGAGCCCAGAAAAGGTGCGATCGCACCTACAAAGTCACATACCAGGTCAGAAAGAAGGAAACCTAAACTAGACCAACAAACATGCAAGTTGGGGTCTAATATAGGTCGCGCATCACAGTGAGCACAGTATGCCACATGAATTACAAGGACACAAATAGGTCTACTAGCAGGGGCAGGCAAGGGTCGACAGCCGGCGGAGCGCGTGAGACAAGGAAGCAACACCACCACGTGACAGGCTTGTCGAGCACGTGTCTCCGCTATCAGCGTGGATCACCACCAACCGCCGCTTCCTCATGCACTGTACACCCAAGTGCACATACACACAAATACATTTGTATACAGAGGGTTATGAGTTGCGAGTGGTTGCGAGTGGTTGTGAAGGGTTGCGAGTGATAACGAGTTGTTGCGAATGGTTTTGAGTGGTAGCAAGTGGTTGCGAGTGGTTGCGAGTGGTTGCGAGTGCTTGCAAGTTGTTACCAGTGGTTGCAAAATGTTTTGTGTGGTTGCAAGTGGTTGTGAGTGGTTGCAAGTGGTTGCGAGTGGTTGCGAGTGGTTGCTAGTGGTTGCAAGTAGTTGGGAGTGGTTGCGTGTGGTTGCGAGTGGTTGCGAGTGGTTGCGCGTGGTTGCGAGTGGTTGGAAGTGGTTGCGAGTGGTTTTCATGTGGTTGCGAGTGGTTGCGAGTGGTTGCACGTGGTTGCAATAACGTGTGAGTGGTTGTGTATGATTGCGAGTGGTTGTGAGTGGTTGCTAGTGGTTTTTGTGTGGCTACGAGTGGTTGTGTGTGGTTGCGAGTGGTTGCGAGTAGTTGCGAGTGGTTGTGAGTGGTTGAGAGAGGTTGCGAGTGGATGCGTATGGTTGCGAGTGATTACAAGTGGTTGCACGTGGTTGTGAGTGGTTACGGGTGGTTGCGAGTGGTTGCGAGTAGTTGCGAGTGGTTAGGAGTGGTTGCGAGTGGTTATGAGAAGTTGCGAGTGGTTGCGAGTGGTTGCAAGTGGTTGCCAGTGGTTGCGAGTGGTTGCAAATGGTTGCGAGTGGTTGCGAGTGGTTGCGAGTGATTGCGAGTGGTTGCGAGTGGTTGGGAGCGGTTGCGAGCGGTTGCGAGTGGTTGCGAGTGATTGCGAGTGGTTGCGAGTGGTTGGGAGCGGTTGCGAGCGGTTGCGAGTGGTTGCGAGTGGTCGGGAGTGGTTGCGAGTGGTTGGGAGTGGTTGCGAGTGGTTGCAAGTGGTTGAAACTGGTTCCGAGTGGTTGCAAATGCTTGTGAGTGGTTGCGAGCGGTTGCGAGTGGTTGCGAGTGGTTGCGAGTGGTTGCAGGTGGTTACTAGTGGTTGCGAGTGGTTGTAAGTGGTTTCTAGTTGTTGCGAGTGGTTACGAGTGATTGCGAGTGGTTGCGAGTGGTTGCGAGTGGTTGAGAGAAGTTGCCAGTGGTTTTGTATGATTGCGAGTGATTATGAGTGGTTGCACATGGTTGTGAGTGGTTACGGGTGGTTGGGAGTGGTTGCAAGTAGTTGTGAGTTGTGACGAGTGGTTGCGAGTGGTTGTGAGAAGTTGCGAGTAGTTCCGAGTGGTTGCAAGTGGTTGCGAGTGGTTGCGAGTGGTTGCAAGTGGCTGCAAGTGGTTGCGAGTGGTTATGAGTGGTTGTGAGTGGTTGCGAGTTGTTGCGAGTTGTTGCGAGTGGTTGCGAGTGGTTGCAAGTGGTTGCAAGTGGTTGCAAGTGGTTGCAAGTGGTTGCAAGTGGTTGCAAGTGGTTGCAAGTGGTTGCAAGTGGTTGCAAGTGGTTGCAAGTGGTTGCAAGTGGTTGCAAGTGGTTGCAAGTGGTTGCAAGTGGTTGCAAGTGGTTGCAAGTGGTTGCAAGTGGTTGCAAGTGGTTGCAAGTGGTTGCAAGTGGTTGCAAGTGGTTGCAAGTGGTTGCAAGTGGTTGCAAGTGGTTGCAAGTGGTTGCAAGTGGTTGCAAGTGGTTGCAAGTGGTTGCAAGTGGTTGCAAGTGGTTGCAAGTGGTTGCAAGTGGTTGCAAGTGGTTGCAAGTGGTTGCAAGTGGTTGCAAGTGGTTGCAAGTGGTTGCAAGTGGTTGCAAGTGGTTGCAAGTGGTTGCAAGTGGTTGCAAGTGGTTGCAAGTGGTTGCAAGTGGTTGCAAGTGGTTGCAAGTGGTTGCAAGTGGTTGCAAGTGGTTGCAAGTGGTTGCAAGTGGTTGCAAGTGGTTGCAAGTGGTTGCAAGTGGTTGCAAGTGGTTGCAAGTGGTTGCAAGTGGTTGCAAGTGGTTGCAAGTGGTTGCAAGTGGTTGCAAGTGGTTGCAAGTGGTTGCAAGTGGTTGCAAGTGGTTGCAAGTGGTTGCAAGTGGTTGCAAGTGGTTGCAAGTGGTTGCAAGTGGTTGCAAGTGGTTGCAAGTGGTTGCAAGTGGTTGCAAGTGGTTGCAAGTGGTTGCAAGTGGTTGCAAGTGGTTGCAAGTGGTTGCAAGTGGTTGCAAGTGGTTGCAAGTGGTTGCAAGTGGTTGCAAGTGGTTGCAAGTGGTTGCAAGTGGTTGCAAGTGGTTGCAAGTGGTTGCAAGTGGTTGCAAGTGGTTGCAAGTGGTTGCAAGTGGTTGCAAGTGGTTGCAAGTGGTTGCAAGTGGTTGCAAGTGGTTGCAAGTGGTTGCAAGTGGTTGCAAGTGGTTGCAAGTGGTTGCAAGTGGTTGCAAGTGGTTGCAAGTGGTTGCAAGTGGTTGCAAGTGGTTGCAAGTGGTTGCAAGTGGTTGCAAGTGGTTGCAAGTGGTTGCAAGTGGTTGCAAGTGGTTGCAAGTGGTTGCAAGTGGTTGCAAGTGGTTGCAAGTGGTTGCAAGTGGTTGCAAGTGGTTGCAAGTGGTTGCAAGTGGTTGCAAGTGGTTGCAAGTGGTTGCAAGTGGTTGCAAGTGGTTGCAAGTGGTTGCAAGTGGTTGCAAGTGGTTGCAAGTGGTTGCAAGTGGTTGCAAGTGGTTGCAAGTGGTTGCAAGTGGTTGCAAGTGGTTGCAAGTGGTTGCAAGTGGTTGCAAGTGGTTGCAAGTGGTTGCAAGTGGTTGCAAGTGGTTGCAAGTGGTTGCAAGTGGTTGCAAGTGGTTGCAAGTGGTTGCAAGTGGTTGCAAGTGGTTGCAAGTGGTTGCAAGTGGTTGCAAGTGGTTGCAAGTGGTTGCAAGTGGTTGCAAGTGGTTGCAAGTGGTTGCAAGTGGTTGCAAGTGGTTGCAAGTGGTTGCAAGTGGTTGCAAGTGGTTGCAAGTGGTTGCAAGTGGTTGCAAGTGGTTGCAAGTGGTTGCAAGTGGTTGCAAGTGGTTGCAAGTGGTTGCAAGTGGTTGCAAGTGGTTGCGAGTGGTTGCGAGGGGGTTTTGTGTGGATGCGAGTGGTTGCGAGTGGTTGCAAGAAGTTGTGAGTGGTTGTGTATTGTTGCGAGTGGTTGCGAGTGGTTGCAAGATGTTTTTGTGTGGTTGCAAGTGGTTGTAAGAGGTTACAAGTGGTTGCGAGAAGTTGCGAGTGGTTGCGTATGGTTGCGAGTGGTTGCGAGTGGTTCTGAGTGGTCGCAAGTGGTTGCGAGTGGTTTCCAGTGGTTGTGATTGGCTACGAGTGCTAACGAGTGGTTGTGAGAGGTTGCGAGTGGTTGCCAGTGGTTGCGAGTGGTTGTGAGTGGTTACGAGTGGTTGCAAGTGATTGCGAGTGGTTGCTAGTGTTTGCAAGTGGTTGCGAGTGGTTGCGAGTTGCTGCGAGTGGTTGCGATTCGTTACGAGTGGTTGTGAGTGGTTGGAAGTGCTTGAGATTGGTTGCGAGTGGTTGCAAGTGGTTGCGAGTGGTTGCGAGTCGTTTCGAGTGGTTGCGAGTGGTTTTGAATGGTGGCGTTTTGTTGCAAGTGGTTGCGAGTGGTTGTGAGTTTTTGCTAGTGGTTCCAAGTGATTGTAAGTGGTTGTGAGTGGTTGTAAGTGGTTGTGAGTTGTTACGAGTAGTTGCAAGTGGCTCCGAGTCATTGTGAGTTGCTGTGAGTTGTTGCTTGTGGTTGGGAGTGGTTGCGAGTGGTTCTGAGTGGTTGCGAGTGGTTGCGAGTGGTTGCGAGTGGTTGCGAGTGGTTGCAAGTGATTTCGAGTGGTTGCAAGTGGTTGCAAGTGGTTGCAAGTGGTTGCGAGTGGTTGGGAGTGGTTGCAAGTGGTTGCGGGTGGTTGCGAGTCGTTGCAAGTGGTTGCGAGTGGTTGGGAGTGGTTGCAAGTGGTTGCGGGTGGTTGCGAGTCGTTGCAAGTGGTTGCGAGTGGTTGGGAGTGGTTGCAAGTGGTTGCGGGTGGTTGCGAGTCGTTGCAAGTGGTTGCGAGTGGTTGGGAGTGGTTGCAAGTGGTTGCGGGTGGTTGCGAGTCGTTGCAAGTGGTTGCGAGTGGTTGCCTGTGGTTGCGATTGCTTACAAGTTGTTGCCAGTGGTTGTGAGAGGTTGCGAGTCGTTTTTCTGTAGTTGCGAGTGGTTGCGAGAGGTTGCGAGTGGTTGCGAGAAGTTGCGAGTGGTTGCGTATGGTTGCGAATGGTTGCAAGTGGTTGTGAGTGGTTGCGAGTGGTTACGAGTGGTTGCGAGTGGTTGCCTGTGGTTGCGATTGCTTACAAGTTGTTGCCAGTGGTTGTGAGAGGTTGCGAGTGGTTGCGATTGGTTGCGAGTTACTGCGAGTGGTTGCGAGTGGTTGCCAGTAATTGCGAGTGGTTGCGAGTTGTTGCGACTGGTTGGGAGTGGTTGCGAGTTGTTGCGAGTGGTTGCGAGCGGTTGGGAGTGGTTGCAAGTGGTTTTCTTTGGTCAAAGGCAGTACATATGCCTACTTTGGCCGGTCATTGTGCATGGTAGCCACACCGTGCTAATACTTACTAAAGGTCGTAGAACTTGCTTGTTGAAAACTAATATTCCGAAACCATTGTTTTCCACTTTGACCATTTGTTACTCGTGTTATGGGTTATAAACGTTGACCACCCATACTGAAAATCTTTGGTCATGGTTAGTGACAAATGCCTAGTTTGGTTGTTCGGTGTGCATAGTAGCCACACCGTGCCACTACTTATTGAAGTTATTTGTCCTTTATATTCAATGCACAGGGTTCGAAAACCATTGTCTCTCCCCCTGACCATTTGTGACTCGTGTTAGGACTTGTCTATGTTGACCACACATAGTGGACTTGTTTGGTCATAGCCAGTGACGTACGCATCCTTTGGTTGGTCACAGTGCATGCTAGCCACATCGTGCCACTACTTGTTGAAAGTCTTTGTACTAGCTAGTTGATAAGCAGTGTTCCCAACCCATTGTTTCCCCTTTTACCATTTGTGACTAGTGTTATGAGTTTTCAACGTTGACCAGACACTGTGAAATTCTTTTGGTCGTGGCTAGTGGCATATGCCTACTTTGGTTTGTCAATGTACATGGTTGCCACGCCGTGTCACTACGTACTAAAGTTCTTTGTGATTTCTAGTTGATAACCAGTGTTCCCAAACCATTGTTACCCCCTCTAACTATCTGTGACTCTTGTTGTGTGTTGTCAACGTTGACCACATGAAGTGAAATTCTTTGGTCATGGTCAGTGACATATGCATACTTTGGTTGGTCACTCTGCATGGTAGCCAAATTGTGCCACTACATATTGATGGTCTTTGTACCTGCGAATTGATAACTAGTATTCACAAACCATTGTTTCCCCCTCTGACAATATGTGAATTGTGTTATGAGTGGGGAACGTTGACCACACATAGTGACATTCTTTGGTCATGGTCAGTGACACATGCCTACTTTGGTTGGTCATTGTACATGGTAGCCACTTTGTGCCACTACTTATTGAAGGTCCCTGTGCTCGCTAGATGATATGTTGTGTTCCCAAACCAATGTTTCCCCCTCTGACCATTTGTGAATCATATTATGAATTGTTAACGTTGACCACACACAGTGGATTCCTTTGGTCAAAGGCAGTACATATGCCTACCTTGGCCGGTCATTGTGCATGGTAGCCACACCGTGCCACTAATTATTGAAGTTCGTTGTACTTGCAAGGTGAAAACTAGTTTTCCGAAACCATTGTTTCCCCCTCTTCCCATTTGTGACTCGTGTTATGGGTTGTGAGAGTTGACCACCCATACTGAAGCTCTTTGGTCATGGTCAGTGACATATGCCTAGTTTGGTTATTCGGTGTGCATAGTAGCCACACCGTGCCACTACTTAGTGAAGTTCTCTGTCATTTCTTGTCCATATCTTGTCCACATAAGGTTCCCAAATCATTATCTCTCTCTCTCGGACCATTTGTGACTCGTGTTATGAGTTTTCAATGTTGAACACACATTGTGGACTTCTTTGGTCATAGTCAGTGACGCATGCATCCTTTGGTTGGTCACCGAGCATGCTAGCCACACCGTGCCACTTCTTGTTGAAGGTGTTTGTACTTGCTAGTTGATGACTAGAGTTCCCAACCCGTTGTTTCCCACTCTGGCCATTTGTGAATTCTGTTATGAGTTTTCAACGTTGACCACACTGTGAAAATTTCCTTATCATCGTAAGTGGCATATGCCTACTTTGGGTTGTCACTGTACATGGTTGCCATGCCGTGCCCCTATGTACTGAAGGTCTTTGTGCTTTCTAATCGGTAGCCAGTGTTCCCGAACCATTGTTACCTCTTTGACTATCTGTGACTCTTGTTGTGAGTTGTCAACGTTGACCACATGAAGTGAAATTCTTTGTTGATGATCAGTGATACATGCATACTTTGGCTGGTCACTGTGCACGGTAGCCACACTGTGCCACTACATATTGAAGGTCTCTGTACTTGCTAATTGAAAACTAGTGTTCACAAACCATTGTTTCCCCCTCTGACAATTAGTGACTCGTGTTACGAGCTGTCAAAGTTGACCACACGTAGTGACATTCTTTGCTGATGGTCAGTGACACATGCCTGCTTTGGTTGGTCACTGTACATGGTAGCCACATTATGCCACTGTTTATTGAAGGTCCCTGTGCTTGTTAGTTGATACCTGGTGTTCCTAAACGATTGTTTCCCCCTCAGACCATTTGTGACGCGTGTTATGAGTTGTCAACGTTGACCACACGCAACGGATATCTTTGGTCAAAGGCAATACATATGCCTACTTTAGTCGGTCATTGTGCATGGTAGCCACACCGTGCCTCTACTTCTAGAAGGTCGTTGTACTTGCTAGTTGAAAACTAATTTTGCGAAACCATTGTTTCCCCCTTTGACCATTTGTGACTTGTGTTATCGGTTGTGAACGTCGACAACCCATACTGAAATTCTTTGGTCATGGTCAGTGACATATGCCTAGTTTGGTTGTTCGGTGTGCATAGTTGCCACACCGTGCCACTACATATTGAAGTTCTTTGTCCTTTCTAGTCAACACATAGGGTTTCCATACCATTGTCTCTCCCTTCGACCATTTTCACTCATGTTATGAGTTGTCAATGTTAACCACACATAGTACACGTCTTTGATCATAGTCAGTGACGTATGTATCCTTTGGTTGGTCACTCTGCATGCTAGCCACACCGTTTCACTACTATTTGAAGGTATTTCGACTTACTAGTTGATAACTAGTGTTGCGAACCCATTGTTTCCCCCTCTAACTATTTTTTACTTTTGTTATGAGTTCTAAACGTTGACCACACACAATGAATGTTTTATGGTCATGGTTAGTGGGATATGCCTTCTTTGGTTTTTCACTGTACATGGATGCCACGCTGTATCACTACGTACTGAAGGTCTTTGTGCTTTCTAGTTGATTGCCAGTGTTCCCAAACCATTGTGACCCCCTCTAACTATCTGTGACTCTTGTTGTGAGTTGTCAACGTTGACCACATGAAGTGAAATTCTGTGGTCATGGTCAGTGACATACGCATACTTTTGTTGCTCACTGTGCATGGTAGCCACATTGTGCCACTGCATATTGAAGGTCTTTCTACTTGCTAATAGATAACTAGTATTCACAAACCATTCTTTCCCCCTCTGACCATTCGTAACGCGTGTTATGAGTTGTCAAAGTTGACCACACATAGTGACAATCTTGGTCATGGTCAATGAGACATGCCCACTTTGGTTGGTCATTGTACATGGTAGCCAAACTGTGCCACTCCCTATTGGAGGTCTCTGTGCTTGCTAGCTGATACCTGGTGTTCCAAAACCATTGTTTTCCCATCTGACCATTTGTGACTTGTATTATGAGTTATCAATGTTGAGCAAAAAAAGCCGATATGTTTAGTCAAAGGCAGTACATATGCCTACTTTGGTCGGTCATTGTGCATGGTAACCACATGGTGCTACTACTCATTGAAGGTCGTTGTACTTGCTAGTTGAAAACTAATGCTCCGAAACCATTGTTTCCCCCTCTGACCATTTGTGACTTGTGTTAGGGAGTGTGAACGTTGACCACCCATACTGAAATTCTTTGGTCATAGTCAGTGACATATGCCTAGTTTGGTTGTTTGGTGTGCATACTAGCCACTTCGTGCCCCTACGTATTCAAGTTCATTGTCCTGTCTAGTTGATACATATGGTTCTTAAACCATTGTCTCTCCCTCTGACCATTTGTGACTCATGTTATGAGTTGTCAATGTTGACCACACACAGTGGACTACTTTGGTCATAGTCAGTGACGTGTGCATCATTTGGTTGGTCACTGTGCATGCTAGCCACACCGTGCCACTACTTGTTGAAGGTGTTTGTTCTTGCTAGTTGATAACTAGTCTTCCTAACCCATTGTTTCCTCCTCTGACCATTTGTGACTCGTGTTACAAGTTTTCAATGTCGACCACGCACTGTGAAACTCTTTTGGTCATGGTTAGTGGCATATGCCTACTTTGGTTTGTCACTATACATGGTTGCCACGCCGTGTCACTATGTACTGAAGGTCTTTGTGCTTTATGGTTGATAGCCAGTGTTTCCAAAGCATTTCTCCCCTCTCTTGACTATTTATGACTCTTGTTGTGAGTTGTCAACGTTGACCCGATGAAGTAAAACTATTTTGTTATGGTCACTGGCATATGCATACTTTGGTTGGTCACTGTGCATGGTAGCCACACCGTGCCACTACATATTGAAGGTATTTGTACTTACTAGTTGATAACTAGTATTCAGAAACCATTGTTCCCCCCTCTGACCATTGGTGACTCGTGTTATGAGTTGTCAAGGTTGACCACACATAGTGACATTCTTTGGTCATGGTCAGTGACACATGCCTACTTGGCTTGGACATTGTACATGGAAGCCACATCGTGACACTACTTATTGAAGGTCCATGTGCTTGCTAGTTGATACATGTTTTTTCCAAACCATTGTTTCCCCTTTCTCACCAATTGTGACTCGTGTTATGAGTTGTCACCGTTGACCACACAGTGTGGATTTCCTTGGTCAAAGGCAGTACGTAATGCCTACTTTGGTCGGTCATTGTGCATGGTAGCCACACGCCACTACTTATTCAATGTTGTTGTACTTCCTAGTTGGAAACTAATATTCCAAAACCATTGTTTCTGCCTCTGACCATTTGTGACTTGTTTTTTGGGATATGAACGTTGACCACCTATACTGAAATTCTTTCGTCATGGTCAGTGCCATATGCCTAGTTTGATTGTTGGGTGTGCATAGTAGCCACACCGTGCCACTACGTATTGAAGTTCCTTGTCCCTTCTAGTTGATACATAGGGTTCCTAAACCATTGTCTCTCCCTTTTACCATTTGTGACTGGTGTTATGAGTTGTTAATGTTGACCACACATAGTGGACATCTTTGGTCATAGTCAGTGACGTATGCATCCTTTGGTTCTTCGCTGTACATGCTAGCTTCACCGTGCCACTACTTGTTGAAGGCCCTTGTACTTGCTAGTTGATAACTAGTGCTCCCAACCCATTGGTTCCCCCTCTGACCATTTGTTACTTGTGTTATGAGTTTTCAACGTTGACCACACACTGTGAAATTCTTTTGGTCATGGTTAGTGGCATATGCCTACTTTGGTTTGTCACTGTACATGGTTGCCACGCCGAGTCACTACATACTGAGTGTCTTTGTGCTTTCTCATCCATAGCAAGTGTTACCAAACCATTGTTAACCCCTCTGACTATCTGTGGCTCTTGTTATGAGTTGTCAACGTTGACCACATGAAGTGAAAATATTTGGTCATGGTCATTGACATATGCATACCTTGGTTCGTCTCTGTCCATGGTAGCCACACTATGCCACTACATATTGAATGTCTTTGTGCTTGCTAATTAACAACTAGTATTCACAAACCATTGTCTCCCCCTCTGGCCTTTTGTGACTCGTGTTATGAGTTGTCAAAGTTGACCACACATAGTGACATTTTTTGGTCATGGTGATTGACACATGCCTACTTTGGTTGGTCATTGTACATGGTGGCCACACCGTGCCACTACTTATTGAAGGTCCGTGTTTTTGCTAGTTGATACTTGGTGTTCCCAAACCATTGTTTCACCCCCTCACCATTTGTGACTTGTATTATGAGTTGTGAACGTTGACCACACACTGCGGATTTCTTTGGTCAAAGGCAGTAGAGATGCCTAGTTTGGTCGGTCATTGTGCATGGTACCCACACCGTGCTACTACGGATTCAAGGTCGTTGTACTTGCTAGTTGAAAGAAATATTCTGAAACCATTATTTCCCCCACTGACCATTTGTGACTCGTGTTATGGGTTGTGAACATTGATCACCCATACTGAAATTCTTTGGTCATGGTCAGTGATATATGCCTAGTTTGGTTGTTCGATGTGCATAGTAGCCACACCGTGCCACTGCGTATTGAAGTTCTTTGTCCTTTCTAGTCGATACATAGGGTTCCCAAACCATTGTCTCTCCCTCTGACCATTTCTGACTCGTGTTATGAGTTGTCAATGTTGACCACACATAGTGGACTTCTTTGGTCATAGTCAGTGATGTATGCATCCTTTGGTTGGTCACTCTACACCCTAGCCACACAGTGCCCCTAATTGTTGAAGGTGTTTATATTTGCTAGTTGAGAACTATTGGTCTGAACCTATTGTTTCCCCCTTTGACCACTTATGACTCGTGTTATGAGGTTTCAACGTTGATCAAACACTGTGAAATTCCTCTGGTCATGGTTAGTGGCACATGCCTACTTTGGTGTGTCACTGAACATGGTTGCCACGCCGTGTCACTACGTGTTGAAGGTCTTTGTGCTTTAATGTTGATGGCCAGTGTTCCCAAGCCATTATTACCCCCTTTGACTATCCGTGACTTTTGTTGTGATTTGTCAACGTTGACCACATGAAGTGAAAGCTTTTGGTAATGGTCAGTGACATATGCATACTTTGGTTGGTCGGTGTGCATGGTATGATACCCCCAATTTTGCCGCGCAATGCTTTCCTTCCGCGCTCTTTGGTTCCGCGCCGGGCTAGCTCCGCGTTTCTATCGTTCCACGGCTCCGCGGTGCACCTGCTCAGGGGTCCTCCGCTGCTTCTCCTGGTCTTTCGCGGATGCCCCCCTCCACCTTCAGGACTCAGCACGTGGGTGGTGCTCCGCGGCTCACTCCTTGTCGACACGAGAGTCCGCCACCTCGTGGCCTCTGACTCCTTTGCCCACGGAACCCCGTTCTGCGGCTGTGCGCAAGGCCGCAACGTCGCCGGCAGCACCCTTCACCCTACTTGCGTTCCTTGGTGGTGATGGTTTCTTGCGGAGTTCTTGTTGAACCCAAGATCAGAAGTGGAGCTACCAGTAGGACAGACTTACACCCAAAGGAGGAAATTTCGTGTTCCGGGGTGTGCCTCCGCGGAGCGCACTCTTTCTGTTCCTCAGGCGGGGGCGGATCTCAGATAGGAAGCGGGAGTGGAGGTAGGAACTTGATTGCCAAATACGCGGATCAAGAATGCATTAGGCGGCAGTCTGGATTAGAGTGAGTCAGAACTTGAGTCTTTTTGTTGTAAACGACACTTGCACTGAGTTAGATAATACAAGATCAGATCAAGAGTTGTTATGTTCCTCTGCTACACAGCTATTTTATACTCTTAGCTCTCTAAGTCTCTACAACACTCTCTTCCTATACTTTGGACTCCGCGCAGTGCGTTACACGTACCGCGGGTCTCGTCCTCGATCACACACCAGATTACTTCTTCTACATATCTGCCCTACTTCTGCTTCTTCCTCTACTCCGCGGCTTGGGTGCGCACGGTCTTGTGTTCTTCCTTGAATCTTTGTCTTTGCGCGATGCGTTCTCCGGCCTTCCTCCCTGATTACCGCTGCCAATCCTGGGCTCTCATTGGTCGAGCTCCTGCCATCCTCTTCCTGACATCCGGTTCTGTCGGCGGACGTTCTCGCACATCTAACACTCCTGCTTCACTCCCACCTTTCCGCCGCTTGGCACATGTTCTATTTCCACTGTGTATTCTCACCCTGCCTATCCCACCCCTTCTCGCCTTCTCCGCGCCAACCGCTTCCAATAGCCGTCAAGAAGCCGCCGTTGATTGTTCGTTCCCTGGCAGTAACTTTTCTCGCTTCTCCTCCTCCACCGCCACCGGATTTCGCGCCACCCCACGCTCTACCGCAACCTTATCGCGGGAGCCAGCATCCCTTGCGCGTTCTCCAGTGGTCCGCGGCCTCCCCCTCAGCATCCTCCGCGGGTCTGTGGTCGCGTTCACCTCTTTCCGCGGACTGGTAGGTCGCGGCAACTTCCTTCCGCGGATCCACCTTGCTCTTAGCGGAGATGCGGTGGATCTCCGCCTGACATTGATGCCCCCAACCCCCCCCCCCTTTTTCAAGACTCTGTCCCAGAGTCTCGTTAGCAAAGCAGGTGCGTTAACTTCCCTGGGGGAGCCGGCCGCTGCCGTTGTTGGCAAGGGCGGCAATATCTCTCCACCTCCCCGCCTTTATGTTGATATCTTGCGGAGCACTCCTGATGCACATACAGCTGGCACCCCTTGCACCAGGCTCCTGCAGTGATGTCCTCCGCTCCCAGCCTTCTTTTGCAGGTAGAGCAGTGCGGGATCCGTTCATACGTCCTGCAACTGGTGCAGCGGTACACCATCTGTCCCTCCTCATTCCTTCCCACCTCTGTGGCACACTGTGCGTGGGCCCATCCTCCGCGGTGCTCATTGTGACATGCCGTGCATATGACGATCCCCATGCATCCATCTCCGCAGCAACACAGCCCGGAGTTTTGTGCCCCTCAATCCTCCTTTCTGGGCTGAGCGAGGCACCGGTGGCAGGTCCACACTCCTTCCTTGCCCCTCTCGCCGCACCGCTGGTGGCACATCTTTAGGCACATGCCACATCCCTTTCCGAACTCCGCCATTCCTTCCCGGCAGGCAGCGCATGCACGTTCTTGGGTTTCCGCGATGAAGCTGAGGTAGCAGTCCGTCTCAAGAAGCTCATTGCCCACACATTGGTGACATTGGCCCTTCGAGGCAGAGCTGCCCGTCACCAGGCAATCGTGGTGTGCAGACCTCATGCATACCGCACACCTTTCCCCCTCCTGCACCGTCTTCAGGCATGTGGGACATGCCGCGGATTGATGCCCTTCCTCTCCCGGTGCCTCCTGTTCCTCCGATTCTTCCTCCTCTTCCTCCTCGTTCAATCAAGGTACCTTGCGGACACCTCGTTGTTTTTCGATCTCCTCCCTGCACCTCCTACACACCGCAGCCCCGCTTTGCCCTCTGTGCCCGTCACGAGGTGGTGCCAGGCAGCCAGTGCAGATTTTGCGGAGGCATCCGCCACTGTCATGTACCGCCACTCCCCACCATTGGCCGCATTGGGCACACTTCTTTTCTTCCAGCTCCTTCCTCCTTCTTTCCTCCGATGCGACCCGTCCCTCGGCCTGCCACTACCTCATCGTGGCTCCGGAAACCGTGTGCGGACCTTTCTTTTGCTTGGGGGGTCCCTCCTCTTCCTCCTCTTCTTCCTTTTCTGGGTCCCACCTTCCGCGGGGTGGTGCTCCCCCAGAGCCGGGTCCCTCTCCTTCTTCCTCATCCCGCTCCTTTGCAGCCTCCTCCTCAGCTGCCTCCATCAGGCAGAGCAAGCAGGTGCGGTTTCGTCCAATGCAGGTCTTGGAGGTTCCGTCGGCATACTGATGTGCGGGATTTCCGCACACCCGGCACACCACTTTTAGATGTGGCTCAGCAAGGAGATCTTCTCCGCACCATACGCTCGGACTCATGTAGTTGGCCAGGGTCTTGGGGCTCATTGGCACCCTAGTCCGCGGTGGTGCTTTCTGGGATTGCTGCTAGGCTACCCCCGCTAAGGTCTGCTCGGGCTGTCGCTCGAGCCTACTTTCAGGCTCCTCCCTCTTCCTTCGTTCCTGCTGCTCCCTCTATTCTTGCCGCCTTTCCTCCCGCTACTCCAGCTGCTGCCCCCGCCGCAGCTGCTCTTGTTGTTGTTCCTTCCTCACCTCCTCCTTGGCCAGCTCGCGGACATTGGACTCTTCCTCCTCCACCTCCTCTCGTTCCTTGCTCCATTCATGCTCCTGCTCCGACGCATGCTTTTCGCAGACATCCAGCACCTCCTCCGCTCTCCATCCCCGTGAGCCCTTCCGCTGTCCCAGAGGCGGTAGGCGACCTCCAGTCCAAGGGATGTGCGTTTGCCACGCTGGTGGCAACAGCACAAACTCCGTGGCCGAATAGCTGCGGTCGCTGAATCCTTCCGGCCCCTCCAACCACACTTGCCCTGCCTGGACACTGGCCACACGATACACTTCCCGCGGTTCTCCGGCTTCTTGTCCCGCAGTGGGGAAGGGGCGGAGGTACACCAAATGGCCCTCTTTGATAGGTCCATGGTTCAGCCATCGGTTTGCTGCATCGCATCCGCGCCAAGCAGCGACAGAACCCCTCAACCGCGCCTCTACTCGCATGGCCTTCGTTCTTTCACAACGCTCGCGGAACCATTCTGCAACCTCCCTGTCCTTCTCCTCCTCCGAGCGCTTCTCTTGTTCCTCCGACGCAAGTGGTAGCCTCAGCGGCTTTTGGGGCATGCCCATCGCCGCTCGCGGTGGCTGACCGAAGAGCAGCATGTGGGGTGAGAAGGAGGTTGAGCGGCTGGGTATCGTGTTGATGAAATGTGCCGTCTTCTTCAGCTTCTCCGCCCAACTGCTGCCCTCCGCGTTGGCCACTGCTTACTCCAGTATCTCATGCACCCGCTCCACTTGCCCTTGGGATTCTGGCCTGTACCGCCCGGAGTGTACGTGGCGGACCCCCCATTCCTCGAGCTCCTCTCTGAAGGCCCCCATGAATTTGGTGCCGTTGTCGATGTGCACCACCCTGCATCCACCAAAGCGGTGAAAGATTTCCTCGCGGATGAACCTTGCCGCGGTGGCAGAGCTCTTGTTGGACACAGCGCGGACCCAGAGGAACTTCTTGAAGTGGTCCACCGCTGCGATCCAATAACGGTTCCCTTGGTCGCGGTGCGCGCGGGGGCCGTGGAAATCGATGATAATCTTCTCCAGCGGCTCGTCGATGGGGGAGGGTTGGAACAACGGCTGGTCCCGTGGTGTGGTCTTCCGTGCTCGCTCGCAGGGGGCGCAGCGCTGCACCACCTCCTTGATGAGGGCCGCCAGATTCGGCACATGGATGATGGGCGTCAGGCGGTCCTTCAGGGCCTGCGTGCCGGTGTGGTGATGGCGATGGTAGGCCTCCACCACCACCCTCTGCAACGTGGGCGAAGGTACCCACAAGACGCGCGGAGTTAGTCTCTCGAGGCGGCCATCCTCCCATACATAATGATTACACAGACGGGCCAGGTCATCCTTTTCCTCCGGTCGAATTCCACACCCAGCCGTGTCTCCAGATCCGCGTACACCTTCTGCGCCTCCGCCTTCTGCTGTTCCTTGCTACTGGCGCGGAGCAGGATGTGAGCGGTCTACCAGATCCGCCAGTTTTGCGTCTCCATGGGCCCCTTCCTCCCCGCATTTTCTGCTCTCGCTTCCCCCGGCTTCCGCTTTGTCTCGGACACTCTCGTCGACAGTCCGTGCGCTTGCCTCCCATCCTGCTCCGCTTTCATCACCTTCAACTTCTTACGGTTGTCCTCGTCGTAGACCGGCGGCTCTCTGTCCCAGGAATCGGGTACATGGAACAGCCAAAGGATTCCAACCGCTCAAAGTTCCCCTTCATCCCACTGGTCTCGCAGCCTTGTTTCAGTGGGGCCACTAGGTCGTCTACCGCGTCCGCCAGCGCGGTGTTGCTCAATCACCTCCTCCTTTTTCTGCGGGGCCGCTCATGGGGCCAGCAGTAGTCCCTGGCTGTGTGTGATGGCCTGTTCCTCTTGTGAATCTCCTGGTGATTCACTCATCTTGGAGACCACCATCACCACCGCCTCTCTCTCCGTGCGTCCTTTCTTTTCTGCCCCTTTGTGGACGGCTGCTGTAGCGGTTTCTCCCAAGACAGGCCATAGTGAGGCCGGCACCATTTCCGCTGGCATCTGGACCTTGCGGAAGACTGCCATCAGGAGCTCTGCTGCTTGCGCGGCCTCCCGCTGGGCTTGCAGCAACTGCTCCGGAGTAACGCTCGAGCTGGAGCCTTCATGTGTACGAGGTTGCTTATCCCTTAGTGGCAACGCGGCCGCTGCCTCCTCCGCCTTCCGCTTTCCTTTTGGGGCAGGAGTGGTTTCCTCGAGGAAATTCTGCTCCGGCTCTTCGCTTCGGTCGGTGTCTGCTGTCGGCGCTGCTGCTCTAGTCTGGCAGAGCGTTGCTACTGCCTTTCGCACTACCGCCGCAGCTTGGGCCTGGAGTTGTGCCTTCCGTTGGAGGGAGCCAGCGGATGGCTCCGGGCGGTGGCGCTTGGCACCAGCCTTGTGCCTTTTCCTTATCTGCTCTTCTTCTTCTACTGCTACATGCCTCTCCGCTGCTCTGGCTATTGTTGTTTCCCTTACTCTTTCCGCGGCTGTACCAACTACTCCTGCTCCGGCCGCCTCTGCGGCTGCTTGTGTTGTTGTCGCTACCTGTACCTCTGTGGCGGCTGCTGCTGCTACCTTTGCTTCCGTCACTGCTGCTGCTGCTGCGGTTGCCTCCTCTGTCGCTACTGCCATTGCCTCTGCTGCCGCCACTGCTACCTCTTTTGCTTTTTCCGTTGCCTCTGCTGCCGCTACTGCTGCCACCCCTGCTTCCGCGGCTGCTGCCGCTGCTTCTGCTTCCACCATGATTTCCCTTATAAGCTGCTCCGCAGCTTCCGTATCTGCCTTAGCCAACCCTTCCCGCTCCTGGACCAATCGGGCCTCTGTCGCCGCAGACTCCGTGGCCGCCCGTTCCACTTCGGCTGCCTCCTCCTCCCATGCTTTCCGCGGGCATTCTTGCATCTGCTGTAACTGAGGGGTGGATTGGGTGTACTCACGGGCCTCTTCTACCTCCGCGTCCCTCCTGCTCTTGTCTTCCCGGCATATCATCGCCGCCTCCTTAGCCCAGTGTCGCACCTCCTCTTGCTTGAGACGCAGTCCCTTTTCTTGCACCACGGTCCACTGTCCTTTCGCAACCGCTGTCGCCACCCTGGTGCGTATCATATTCTGGAGGGTCAGCGTCCAACACTTTTCCATAGCCTCCATCCAGCGTCCCTCAGGCACCTGAGTGTCAGCAAGCCGCGATCTCTCTTACTGCGGGTACTGAACACTCCACTTGGCGTAGGTGATGCTGAGCAGGTATCCCCATCTCCACTCATCCGCCGCGGATCTTCGTCGTGGTGCCTCCGCCGATCCGGGTGCCTGGTCGTTCACGTGGTATAGAATGAGGGCTCTGGCCCTCTCCTGGAGCAAGTGCATGTAACGTCTCTCTGGACTGCTCCGCTGGTACTTCTGTACTCTGTTCCACCACACTCGAGCGGCCTCCAGTGATAGTTCCGGCCGCTCGGTGTCCAATAGTTCAACGACACCTGTCATGTCACTGGCCAGCCCTGGTTTGATGCTAAGGCTGTCCCGCAGTGCCAGAACGAGGCGTTCTGCGCCTGCTGTTTCCAGCAGTTTCACGTGCCTTCCGTGCAGTCCGAGGGCTAGCGCCCTCGTTGCCACTCCCTTTAGCACCACCTGCCACATTTTGCCGAGCAGTGAATCTGTGAATTCCACGCGGATCACTTCGGGAATTGCCGTCAGCAGTTGGAGCATGACGCTGCTCACGACTTCAAACAGCAAGGCTTCCTTGGGCTGCTCCATGCTATCCCCCGAGCTTTCTTTGACGTGCGTCCTTGCCCCTTCCATCACCGTTCCTGTGCCCAGCAGGGGGCGTGCGGGTTGCCGGGTTAGGCTACCGCGCGAGGGCGACGGCGAGTGGGAGAGCACCGTCGTCGCCGCGGAGGGGACTGGGGCAGTTAGTGCCCTGGCTTCATCTCACGGGCTTGGTGTCGGTGTAGCGGTTGTTCTTGCCGCTGTTTGCATTGCTCCTGCCGTGGGATCCGTGTGCCTAAAGATCCGCATTGGTGGTGTGCTTGTGGCCGGGCTCTGTCGCAATGAGCCTGCCGATCTCGCCGCAGGTGGCGTGGCTTGTGTGGGTGTTCCTTCCGCGGGGCTGGTCCACAGTGGGATTGCCGCTGCCAGTGTTGGGGTTCGTGTCAAGGTCGTCCCTACGGCGGGGCTGGGCTGCGGTGAGGCCGCAGCCGCTGCTGGCGTGGCCGTTACTGGTGTTGGAGGTGTTCTTCCCACAGGGCCAGGTTGGGACACGCCTATCTCTGCCGTACGTGATGCTGGTGTCCTTGCCGGTGGTGTCCTTGTCGTGGGACCCGGCCGCGGTGGGGCCGCTACCCCCGCGGGTGGTGTCGGTGTTCGTGCCGGTCGGTGTCCCGCGCCCGAGTTAAGAGTAGGGCGACGTAGTTGAGGGATGGAGGGCCCACCCCCCCATGACGGAGGCGCGGTCCCTGTGTCTTGGTTGCGTGCCATGTCGACGGTTCCGTGGGTGAGAGTCCAGCTCCGCGTGATGCGACGAGTGTGTCGAGTGCCTGTGAGAGCTGAGTCGAAGGTGGGGAGGAATGGGCGGGGAGATGGTCGATGCGAAGTGAAGAGTGGAGTGAACGATTGAATGCAGGAACTCGAAATGAGACTGAGGATGCCCGCGCCGATTAATATATCCGCTTAACGCGGCGCGAGCCAGTCCGCCGCGAGGAGGATGTCATTGGTGCGGACGTCGCAAACTTGGACAGTGTGCACCGCATGCACATTCGCCACCTGCATGGGGAGGCCCGCGATTTGTCCGAGTAGCACGTCGATGTCCCCAGTGGAGATGGAGAAGCGGAGTCGAGTGGGCTGGATGAGGTGCTGCATGTGGAGCGAACGGACCATCCGGAGCGCGATCGTGGTGTGTGTGGCACCGGTGTCCACGATGGCCACGAACTTGCATCTGCATATCCACACGTAACACCACGCCACGTGGACCTCGGAGGGTGCAGGCGGTCCGGGGGTGAGGGCCGCGGGTGACCAGGTGCGTGAGGCACGTGCGGCGGCGTCACACGCACTAGAGTGAGTGAGGAGGATGCATCTAGATAGCAAGCGGATGCCGGTCTCGCTGTCTCGCGCACATGAGAGACGGATGCCAAGAGGGGAAAGGGAGGGATTCTGACTGGTGAAGAGGGCGCGGAGACTTTCTCCGAACTCAGGGGACTGAAGAAGGAAGTCTACCAGGGTGATGGGATGGCGGTTGTCGAGGAGTGGGGTGGTGAGAACATGGGTGTGCGCGTTGCTTGTGGGGCAGGTCTGTGTTGTAGCAGCGGACGGTCGCGAGATTCGCGGGGGTGCATGTCGTGGGGGAAGATGGGGTGCGATCTCCTCCAGCGTCCAACCGCGGATGGTGGGGTTGTACCTACGAGCCAGCTGGAGTCCAGACATGGAGAGGCTAGGTAGGTTCTGCGCGAGTGCTAACTCCGTTGTAGGGTCGAGTTCATTCAGGAGTTGCAAGGCGACCTCCTATTCCTCCTCATCAAATTCTCGTGCCACTCCCTCCCATTGCGCTTTGGTATTTGGTGGCGGCGCCACGACACCAGGGATATGCTCAGTGGCATCCGTTGGTGCCTGGTCTGGTGCTGGCCAGTCATGGCGCGGAAGTCGGCTCAGGGCATCCGAGTTGCGGTTGGCAACCGCAGGCTGGTACTTGATCTTCGTGATGTAGCCCTGCAGAAGGAGTGCCCACTTGGCTAGGATGCCCTCATGGTTCTGGGTGGTGAGAAGCCATTGGAGAGCCTGATGGTCCGTGAAGACCGTGAATGGCTTGCCATTCTTTGTGTAATCGCGGAAGTGTTGGAGTGCCCAAAGGACAGCCAGGCACTCACCCTTCACCGGCGGGTACTTCCGCTCTCCTTCTGTGAGGGCACGACTGGCATACGCAATCACCTTTTGGGTTGGTTCTTGCACTGTCTGGGATAGGATGGCGCCCAGCCTGTCCCGCAACCAGTCGGTGGTGATGGAGAATGGGAGGTTAAAGTCGGGGAATTCGAGCATGGGTGCGGTTACTAAGTGGTGCTTGATTTCTGTCCATGCGTCCGCGCATTCTGATGTCTAGTCAAACGGCACATCTTGGTGCATCAACTCCTCGAGTGGCTTGATGATGCGTGCGTGGTCGCGAACGAACTTCTAGTAGAACCAGACAAAGCCCAGGAAGATTTTGACTTGTCCCGCATAAGTGGGCTGGCGCCACTCTTGCACTGCCGCAATCTTCTCAGGATCAGTCTTGATGCCATCCGCACTCATCACGAATCCAAGGAACTCCATTTTTGCAGCTCCGATCAAGCACTTAGCTGCTTTGAGATTGAGGTTGGCTTTGCGGAGGGCAGCTAAGACAGCAGCCAGGGAGGAGAACAGCTCCTCAAAAGTGTGGGCCGTGACCATAATGTCGTCAATGTAGCAACTGACATTGGGGATGCCGCGGAGGGTGGAGTCTATGACCCGCTGAAATGTCGCGCTGGCATTGCGGAGTCCAAAGGGCATGCTTGTGAACGCGTAGAGTCCCTCTGGCGTCACAAACGCAGTCTTGGCAATGGAGTCTGGGTGCATGGGGACGGCATGGAAGGCACCCTTGACGTCGAGCTTTGCGAACCATCCGCGACCCTATTGTCGCTCCTATATGTCGACTATTAGGGGCATGGGGTACGCATCCTCCTCGGTGACACGGTTGAGGTCGTGGAAGTCAACACAACATCGCTTGAACCCATCTGGTTTCCCCACGATGACCAAGTTGGCACGCCAGGGGCTGACGATGTGGACGATCACTCCTTGCGCCTTGAGTTCCGCGAGCCCCTTTGTGATAATCTTTCCCTGCTCAGGGAAGATGCGCCGCACCTTCTGTTTCATGGGCGCGGAATCTCCCGTGGAGATGACGTGGAATGTTTCCACAGCCCCAAGATCAAATGTGGACCCAGCGAAGATGTCCGCAAATGCATCCAGCAGGTCGCAGAAGTCCTGCTTTTGTGTGGGTGAGAGTCGTGCATGGAGCATGTGGTCCCATCGCGGAGGTGGTGGAGGCGCCGTCTCGCGGAGTGGGTATAACTCCTCTTCCTCCTCGAGTAGAGGGCTAGTTCCAAAGACTCGCTATCCCCTATTCCACAGTCCTAGGAGGTTGGCCTGTACTCCAGGCTCGTTGGGCTCTTCCGCGAGTTCCTGCCAGTCGCCGGCTGAGATCTGTTCCGCGTCAGGCACATCCGTTGGGAGGGGTTATAACCTGTGTGCATGGACCTGGGAGTCCCCTACTGCAGCATCCAGGAGAGAGAATGATTCGCCACCGGTGACCGCTATTGCCGCCCTGTCACCAATGGTGATGGGGGAGTACGCTTCTCCCACGGACGCGGTGCGGAGCTGCATGATTCCCAGGGAGAATAGAAGGTTGGCCTGCCGCGGTATCAGGTAGTCCATGCTCAGCAGCACGTCATACGTCCGGGCTCACGTAACTTGGAGGTTCACTGGCTCATGAAGGGATCCCACCTGCATGGGTAGGCCGTGAACTTCCCCGTCTCCATAGTCCATTCCGCCCGCCGAGTTGGTAAAAAGGCGGCGCATGGGGAGGATGCGGTCTGCCCATCCGACCACCAGGAGGACGCGGAACGCCACAGTGGTGTGAGTGGCCCCTGTATCGATGATAGCCAAGAACTTCCTTCCACATATCCAAACCACACAGCAGGCGACCTCGTAGTAATTGTGGTCCCGTCGCGGTGGTTCCAAGGGCTGTGGTGCCCATCCCCACTCTCCTTCCGCGAGACTCAATGCCAATGAAGTCTTGGACACCGCACAATGGGTGTTCTGTGTGCCGGGTGTAGGCGTGGTGCAGTCGAGGGAGATGCCCACAGCTTGGAGGTGTTGATTGGCCCTGGAGAACTCCTCCTAGAGTCGCGGTGCAATCTCGGGATGAATGCGGAGGAATTCAAAGAAATTGACTTCCGCAATGGGGGTGGTAAAGAGGCGTTCGACGGGGTCAGTGCTTCTCTCCGCGACTACTGAAGTTATGTTGGGTATCCGCAAAGATGGGGCAGGTTGCTTCTCCTCCAGGAGTGGTGGTTTCGCTTGTCGTCGTTTCTCCGGCACAACGGTTCGATTGGCAACTGCCTCCCGGAATCGCTCCTCCGCGGCCTCTGCTTTGCGCCTCAGATCCTCCTGTACCCTGACTGCAACCTGTAGGTCCCATCCGCGCAGGCCTAGTTCTTGGGCTCGTGCGATGAGAGTCGTCTCTTCAGTAGTGGGAGCAATTTCTGTGGTCTCGTCCTCCGCCATCGGTAGCCCCAGCTTGACGTTGCGGGCTCCGCTCGCAGGGTTCGCGGATGCCTGTGGGTTGGGCAGAATACCTTGCCCGCGCGATGATCCGGTGCCTGCCGCTCAGCTTGCACCTGCTGCTGATGCTGCTGGTCCTGCCATGGTTGATTATAATACCGCTGCCACTGTTGCACCATGGGGTCCTACTGCGTGGGGTCGGTGCGCGGAGTACCCTGTCGTTTGCGCGGGCAGTCTCGAGCGATGTGCTCCAAGCTCTGACAGGTGTAACACGCCTTCGGCTTGGGTTGAGAGGTCTGTGTTGCTGGTGCTAGAGTGTGCGAGTCTCCGCCTGGATGCTGTTGCGTAGATCGCTGCCGCGTAGAAATGGCTGTGGCGTCCTGCACCGCATCCTGCAGGGACTGGTAGCGCTCGGGGATCATCAGAGTCCTGATCTCATCGGGGAGTGCGCGAATGAGATTCTGCAGTAGGACCCACAGCGGCAGTCCTTCCCCTTGAGGGCTCTTTGCGACTGATGCCCAAGTGAGGAACTGATCCAAAAATCTGCGAATGTCGGTATCCTTCCGCATGACCTCCTTTTCAATCTTGCGGAGTGCCTCTTCTCTGGTCAGCCGCTTGAAGCGCTCGATCGGCGCGTTGCCAAAGTCCTCGAAGGAGTTGAACGGTGCTCACGCATTGTACCAGTCCTCCGCAGCGCCCTGCAGATGGAGCTCCGCGGTGGCTAGACAAAGATCTGGTGGGATCTCCCCTATGCTGGCATATATAGTGATCTGCTTCAACCAGGTCCACGGGTCCTCCTCAGGGGTTCCCTTGAAGATATCCAGCCACGGAATGTTGGCTGGTTGCGCGCGCACGTACTACAGCTGGGGCACAGTGTTCCGGTCGGCCATAGATGTCGCCGCGGGAAGTGGATACGAGGTCGCAGCCGCCGAATAACCCATGTGGCTAGTCTGCGGCTGCCCCTGAGGTGCTGGTGTGGGGCTGCTCATTGGAGCTGCCACCGGGAGGGTATAGTAGTGAGTTGCAGGGGTCGCCTACGTCGCGTAGGGTGCGGAATAAAAGGTAGTCCCAAGGGGCAGTGTCTGTGTGCTCGGTGCCGTAGGGGCCGTAGGACTTGGTAGCCAATAGCCCTGCGGTAGAGGGTGTGTCCCTTCAGAGTGGTAAAGTGGGGTGGTAGTAGGTACTGCAGGAGTTATAGTGGTTCCTGGGTTCGGCGGGAGCGCAGGATAGGCGGAGTGGGGCACAGTCGTCTGTACCTGGCTGGTAGGTGGTGGTGCATGGACCGCGATTCCGGCTGGCGCGGTACCCATCGGCTGCTGATGATAGATCGGGTGTCCAACCGTCACGGGCATCAGCTGCGTCGCCACGGGGATTGGCGGTTGCTGTGACAGTGTCTGTTGCATAGGGGCCTGCGGTGTTACTCCTGCCGCGGAAGGCGTGGCCCATGTGCCCATCATCATCCAACCCGGCGGGGCTGTGGTAGAGGAGGTTGTCACAGGCCCCGCTTGCGGCAGAGTCCCAGGAAATCCTGGGTTGAGGTGAGGCTGAGGCCCTGTGAGGGGCTGCTGGGTTGCGTGCAGTGGCTGCGGAGCTAGAAGGGGTTGAGGCACCATTCCCCCATCTATGTTCCAACGGTGGTGTTCCTTGCCATCCCGTGGATTGTGGGTTCTGACTCGCCGTTGCCCTTACGCTTGGTGTCACTGGGGTGTCCACAGTAGTTGACCGTGGATTCACCTGGAGAGGTACTTCTTCCATTGCGATGGGCAGCCCAGCGCCAGCTGCCTGTCCCACTGCTGTCTGTTCTGGTGTTTGTGGGTAGGGCTGCTGCTCCGTCTCTAGCATGGCAGGCGGCATGCCCAACTGTTTGGTGGATACTCCCTGCGGCGGCTGTCTCATCACCCTTTTCCCCCTTGCTGAAGGTGAGTGTTCCGCCGGCATGTATCCCAGCTGCAGTTGGTGGCGGTGGGCAGCCTCCATGGTTGGCACCCTGGAGACATATGGAGCCGGGGAGGTTTCCAACCCTGCTAGGGGCGCGGAGGGCAGGTAGTCCTCCTCTTCTACCCCTGGCGGCTGTCTTCCGCCGCGCCGTTGGTAGACTGGTCCTGGGTACGCCATGGACTTCCCGCTCTCAGAGAGTCCGTCTGCTGCCGGTGGCACATTGGAAAACCACCTCTGCTCCATAGAGTCGTTGGCCTGGAGCTGGTGGGTCCTGCGCACATCTTGGCTGTGTACGCTTTCTACCCCCACGCAGTCCTACAACGCGTCCATGATGCATAGCCAGTGTAGCTGTTCCAGCCACTCGGTGACTCTTCGGTGCTGTACCAGTGGATCCGCGCTCGGCGACGAACCGACGGGCGTGCGGGAGGGCGCGGGGGAGGTGTCTCTACTGTCCGCCTGTGTGGCCGCACGTCGCGGCAGGAAGTGACGTACCAAAGTTTGTTGTGAATGCTGCTGGTGCCGCCTCCGCGTGTCCTGATACACGAAGCTAGCTGCCGCCATGTGTGACTGAATTTGTAGGCACGTGCAGTTCTGCTGGCAAGGAGCAAAGAACTTTCCACGCTCACCGCACCATGACACTGATACCCCCAATTTTGCCGCGCAATGCTTTCCTTCCTCGCTCTTTGGTTCCGCGCCGGGCTAGCTCCGCGTTTCTATCGTTTTGCGGCTCCGCGGTGCACCTGCTCAGGGGTCCTCCGCTGCTTCTCTTGGTCTTCCGCGGATGCCCCCCTCCACCTTCAGGACTCCACGCGTGGGTGGTGCTCCGCGGCTCACTACTTGCCGACACAAGAGTCCACCACCTCGTGGCCTCTGACTCCTTTGCCCGCGGAACCCCGTTTCGCGACCGTGTGCAAGGCCGCGACGTCGCCGGCAGCACCCTTCACCCTACTTGCGTTCCTTGGTGGTGATGGTTTCTTGCGGAGTTCTTGTTGAACCCAAGATCAGAAGTGGAGTTACCAGTAGGACAAACATACACCCAAAGGAGGAAATTCTGTCTTCCGCGGTGTGCCTCCGCGGAGCGCACTCTTTATGTTCCTCAGGCGGGGGCGGATCTCAGATAGGAAGCGGGAGTGGAGGTAGGAACTTGATTGCCAAATACACGTATCAAGAATGCATTAGGCGGCAGTCTGGATCAGAATGAGTCAGAACTTGAGTCTTTTTGCTGTAAACGACAATTGCATTGACCCAGATAATACAAGATCAGATCAAGAGTCGTTCTGTTCCTCCGCTACACAGCTGTTTTATACTCTTAGTTCTCTAAGTATCTACAACACTCTCTTCCTATACTTTGGACTCCGCGCGGTGCGTTACACGCACCGCGGGTCTCGTCCTCGATCACACACCAGATTACTTCTTCTACATCTCTGCCCTACTTTTGCTTCTTCCTCTACTCCGCGGCTTGGGTGCGCGCGGTCTTGTGTTCTTCCTTGAATCTTTGTCTTCGCGTGGTGCGTCCTCCGGCCTTCCTCCTTGATTACCGCTGCCAACCCTGGGCTCTCATTGGTCGAGCTCCTGCCGCCCTCTTCCTGACATCCGCTTCTGTCGGTGGACGTTCTCGCACGTCCGACACTGTTGCTTCACTCCCACCTTTCCGCGGCTCGGCACATGTTCTATTTCCACTGCGTATTCTCACCCTGCCTATTCCGCCCCTTCTTGCCTTCTCCGCGCCAACCGCTTCCAATAGCCATCAAGAAGCCGCCGTTGATTGTTCGTTCCCTGGCAGCAACTTTTGTCGCTTCTCCTCCTCCACCGCCACCGGATTCCGCACCACCCCACACTCTACCGTAACCTTATCGCGGGAGCCAGCATCCCTTGCGCGTTCTCCGGTGGTCCGCGGCCTCCCCCTCAGCATCCTCCGCGGGTCTGTGGTCGCGGTCACCTCTTTCCACGGACTGGTAGGTCGCGGCAACTTCCTTTCGCGGGTCCACCTTGCTCTTAGCGGAGATGCGGTGGATCTCCGCCTGACATGGTATCCACACTGTGCCAGTGCATATTGAAAGTATTTGTACTTGCTAATCAATAACTAGTATTCAGAAACAATTGTTTCCCACTGTGATCATTTGTGACTCGTGTTATGAGTTGTCAAAGTTGACCACACATATTGACATTGTTTGGTCATGGTCAGTGACACATGTCTACTTTGGTTTGTCATTTTACATGGTAGCCACACCGTGCCACTACTTATTGAAGGTCTCTGTGCTTGCTAGTTGATACCTGGTGTTCCCAAACCATTGTTTCCCCCTCTGACCATCTTTTACCTGTAGTATGAGTTGTCAATGTTGACCACACACAACAGATTTCTTTGGTCAAAGGCAGTACATATGCCTACTTTGGTCAGTCATTGTGCATTGTAGCCACACCATGCTACTACTTATTGAAGGTCGTTGTACTTGCTAGTTGAAAACCAATATACCGAAACCACTGTTTCCCCCTCTGACCATCTGTGACTCGTGTTATGGGCTGTGAATCTTGACCACCCATCTTGAAATGTTTTGGTCATGGTCAGTGACATATGCATAGTTTGGTTGTTCGGTGTGCATAGTAGCCATACCGTGCCAGATTGTATTGAAGTTCTTTGTCCTTTCTAGTTGATACATAGGGTTCCAAAGCCATCTTCTTTCCCTATGACCATTTGTGACTCCTGTTATGCGTTGTCAGTATTGACCACACATAATGGACTTCTTTGGTCAAAGTCAGTGACGTATGCATCCTTTGGTTGGTCACAGTGCATGCTAGCCACACGGTGCCACTACTTGATGAAGGTCTTTGTACTTGCTAGATGATCACTAGTGTTTACAACCCATTGGTTCCCCTCCCTGACCAATTGTAACTTGTGTTATGAGTTTTCAACGCTGACCACACACCGTGAAATTCTTTTGGTCATGGTTAGTGGCATATGCCTACTTTGGTTTGTCAGTGTACATGGTTGCCACGCCGTGTCACTACGTAGTGAAGGTCTTTGTGCTTTCTAGTTGATAGCCAGTGTTCCTAAACTATTGTTATCCCCTCTGACTATTTGTGACTCTTGTTGTGAGTTGTCAACGTTGTCCACATGAAGTGAAATTCTTTGGTCATGGTCAATTACATGTGCATATTCTGGTTGGTCACTGTGCATGGTAACCACACTGTGCCACTACATGTTGAAGGACTTTGTACTGCCTAGTCAATAACTAGTATTCACAAACCATTGTTTTCTCCTCTGAGCATTTTTGACTCGTGTTATGAGTCGTCGGAGTTGACCATACATAGTGACATTGTTTGGTCATGGTGAGTGACACATGCCTACTTTGGTTGGACATTGCACATGGTAGCCACACTGTGCCACTAATATTGAAGGTCCCTATGCTTGTTATTTTATACCTGGTGTTCCCAAACAACTGTCTCCCCCTTTGACCATTTGTGACTCGTATTATGAGTTATTATGGTTGACCACGCACAGCAGATTTCCGTGGTCAAAGGCAGTACATATGCCTACTTTGGTCGGTCATTGTGCATGGTAGCCACATTGTGCTACTACTTATTCAAGGTCTTTGTACTTGCTAGTTGAAAACTAATATTGTGAAACCATTGTTTCCCCCTCTGACCACTTGTGACTCGTGTCATGGATTGTGAACATTGACCAGCCATGTTTAAATTCTTTGGTCAGTGTCAGTGACATATGCCTATCTTGGTTGTTTGGTGTGCAAAGTAGCCACACCGTGCCACAATGTTTTCAAGTTCTTTGTCCTTTCTAATCGATACATAGGGTTTCCATACCATTGTCTCTCCCTCTGGCCATCTGTGACTCGTGTTACGAGTTGTCAATGTTAACCACACATAGTGGACTTCTTTGGTCATAGTCAGTAACGTATGCATCATTTGGTTGGTCACTATGCACGATAGCCACACCTTGCCAAACTTGTTGAGGGCCTTTGTCCTTTCTTGTTGATATCTAGTATTCCCAACCCATTGTTTCCCCGTCTGACCATGTGTGACTCGTGTTATGAGTTTTCATCGTTGACCACACACAGTGAAATTCGTTTGGTCATGGTTGGTGGCATATGCCTGCTTTGATTTGTCACTGTACATGGTAGCCACACCGTATCACTACGTACTAAAGGTCTTTGCACTTTCTTGTTGGTAGCCAGTGTGTCTAAACCATTGTTACCCACTCTGACCCCCTCTGACCAGCTATGACTGTTGTTGTGAGTTGTCAACATTGACCACACGAAGTGGAATTCTTTGGTCATTATTAGTGACATATGCATGCTTTGGTTGGTCACTATGCATGGTAGCCACACGGTGCCACTACATATTAAAGGTCTTTGTACTTGCTAATTGATAACTAGTATTCACAAACCATTTCCCCCCCCTGTGACCACTTGTGACTCGTGTTATGAGTTGTCAAAGTTGACCACACATAGTGACATTCTTTGGTCATGGTCAGTGACACATGCCTACTGTGGTTGGTCATTGTACATGGTAGCCACACCTTGCCACTAATTATTGAAGGTCCCCGTGCTTGCTAGTTGATACCTGGTATTCCCAAACCCTTGTTTCCCCCCCCTAACCATTTGTGACTCGTATTATGAGTTGTCAACGTCGACGACACACAGCGGATTTCTCTGGGCAAAGGCAGTACATATGCCTATTTTGGTCGGTTATTGTGCATGGTAGCCACACCGTGCTACTACTAATTCAAGGTTTTTGTACTTGCTAGTTGAAAACTCATATTCTGCAACCATTGTTTCCCCATCTGACCATTTGTGGCTCGTGTTATGGGCTCTGAACGTTGGCCACCCATACTGAAATTCTTTGGTCATTGCCGGTGACATATGCCTAGTTTGGTTGTTTACTGTGCATATTAGCCACACGGTGCCACTACGTATTGATGTTCTTTGTCCTTTCTACTCAATACATAGGGTTCCCAAACCATTGTCTCTCCCTCTGACCATTTGTCACTCGTGTTATGAGTTGTCAATGTCGACCACACATGGTGGACTTCTTTTGTCTTAGTCAGTGAAGTATGCATCCTTTGGTTGGTCAGTATGCACGCTAGCCAAACGGTGCCACTACTCGTTGAAGGTGGTTTTACCTGCTTGTTGATAACTAGTGTTCCAAACCCATTTTTCCCCCTCTCGCCATTTGTGACTCGTGTTATGGGTTTTCAACGTTGACCACACACTGTAAATTCGTTTGGGCATGGTTAGTGGCATATGCCTACTTTGGTTTATCACAGTCCATGGTTTCCACGCCGTGTCACTACGTACTGAAGGTCTTTGTGCTTTCTAGTTGATAGCAAGTGTTACCAAACCATTGTTACCCCCTCTGACTATATGTGACTCTTGTTGTGAGTTGTGAACGTAGACCACATGAAGTGAAATGCATTGGTCACGGTCGGTGACATATGTATACTCTGGTTGGTCACTATGCATGGTAGCCACACTGTGCAATTACATATTGAAGGTCTTTGTACTTCCTAGTCGATATCTAGTATTCACAACTATGATTCCCCCCTTTGACCATTTCTGACTTGTGTTATGAGTTGTCAAAGTTGACCACACATAGTCACATTCTTTGGTCATGGTAAGTGACACATGCCTACTTTGGTTGGTCATTGTACATGGTAGCCACACCTTCCACTACTTATTGAAGGTCCTTGTCCTTGCTAGTTGATACCTCGTGTTCCCAAACCATTGTTTCCCCCTGTGATCATTTGTGACTCGTTCTATGAGTTGTCAACGTTGACCACACAGAGCGGAATTCTTTGGTCAAAGGCAGTACATATGTTTAGTTTGGTCGGCTATTGTGCATGGTAGCCACAACGCGCTACTACATATTCAAGGTTGTTGTACTTGCTAGTTCAAAACTAATATCCCAAATCCATTGATTCCCCCTCTGCCCATTCCTGACTCATGTTATGGGTTGTGAACATTGACCACCCATACTGAAATTCTTTCTTCAAGGTCAGTGACATATGCCTAGCTTTGTTGTTTAGTGTGCATAATAGCCACACCGTGCCACTACATATTGAAGTTTTGTTTCCTTTGTACTGGATACATAGGGTTTCCAAACCATTGTCTCTCCCTTTGGCCATTTGTCACTCTTGTTATGAGTTGTCAATGCCCACCACACATAGTCGACTTCTTTGGTCATTGTTATTGACGTATGCATTCTTTGGTCGGTCACTTTTCACGCTAGCCACACCGCGCCACTACTTGTTGAAGGTGTTTGAACTAGCTTGTTGATAACTAGTGTTCCAAACCCATTATTTCCCCTTGTGAACATTCCTGACTCGTGTTATGAGTTTTCAACGTCGATCACACACTGCGAAATTATTTTGGTCATGGTTAGTGGCATATGACTAGTTTGGTTTGTCATTATACATGGTTGCCACGTCGTGTCACTATGTAATGAAGGCCTTTGTGCTTTCTACTTGATAGCAAGTGTTCCCAAACCATTGTTACCCCCTTTGACTTTCTGTAACTCTTGGTGTGAGTTGTCAACGTTGACCACATGAAGAGAAATACTTTTGTCATGGTCAGTAACATATGCATACTTTGGTGGATAACTAGGCATGGTAGCCACACTGTGCCACTACATATTGAAGGTCTTTGTACTTGCTAACCAATAACTAGTATTCACAAACCATTGTTTCCCCCTCTGACAATTTGTGACTCGTATTATGAGTTGTCAACGTTGACCACACATAGCGGATTTCTTTGGTCAAAGGTAGTACATATGCCTTACTTTTGTTGGTCATTGTGCATGGCAACCACACCGTGCTACTAGTTGTTCAAGGTCGCTGTACTCTCTAGTTGAAAAATAATATTCAATAACCATAGTTTCCTCCTCTGACCATTTGTGACTCGTGTTATGGGTTGTAAACGTTGACCACCCATACTGAAATTCTTTGGTCATGGTCAGTGACATATGCCTAGTTTGGTTGTTTGGTGTGCATAGTAGCCACGCCCTGCCACTACGTATTGAAGCTATGTGTTGCTTCTAGTCCATGCATAGGGTTCCCAAATGATTGTCTTTCCCTCTGACCATTTGTGACTTGTGTTATGAGTTGTCAATGTTGACTACACACAATGGACATCTTTGGTCACAGTCAGTAACGCATGTATCCTTTGGTTGGTCACAGTGCAGGCTAGCCACACCGGGCCACTACTTGTTGAGGGTCTTTGTACTTGGTTGTTGATAACGAGTGTTCCCAACCCATTTTTCCCCCCTCTGACCATTTGTGACTCATGTTATGAGTTTTCAACGTTTACCACACACTGTGAATTTCTTTTGGTCATGGTTAGTGGCATATGCCTAATGTGGTCTGTCACTGTACATGGTTGCCACGCCGTGTCACTACCTACTGAGGGTCTTTGTGCTATCTAGTTGATCAACTATGATCCCAAACCATTGTTACCCCCTCTGACTACCTGTGACTCTTGCTGTGAGTTGTCAACATTGACCACATGAAGTGAAATTCGTTGGTCATGGTCAGTGGCATATGCATACTTTGGTTGGTCACCGTGCATGGTAGCCACACTGTGCCACTGCATGTTTGTGTTCTTTATACGTGCTAATCAATAACTAGTATTCACAAACCATTGTTTCCCTCTCTGACCACTTGTGAATTCTGTTATGAGTTGTGAAAGTTGACCACACATAGTGACATTATTTGGTCATGGTCAGTGACACATGCCTACTTTGGTTGGTCATTGTACATGGTAGCCACATTGTGCCACTACTTATTGAAGGTCCCTGTGCTTCCTAGTTGATACCTGGTGTTCCCAAACCATTGTTTCCCCCTCTGACCATTTGTAACTCGTATTATGAGTTGTCAACATTGACCACACACATCGGATTTCTTTGGTAAAAGGCAGTGCATATGCCTACGTTGGTCAGTCATTGTGGATGGTAGCCACATCGTGCTACTACGTATTCAAGGTTTTTGTACTTGCTAGTTGAAAACTAATAGTCTGATACCATTGTTTCACCCTTGGACCATTTGTCGCTCGTGTTATGGGATGTGAACGTTGACCACCCATTCTGAAACTCTTTGGTCAATGTGAGTGACATATGCCTAGTTTGGTTGTTCGGTGTGCATAGTAGCCACACCGTGCCACTACGTCTTGAAGTTCTTTATCCTTTATAGGCAATACATATGGTTCCCAAACCATTTCCTCTCCCTCTGACTATTTGTCCCTCGTGTTATGAGTTGTCAATGTTGAGCACACATAATGGAATTCTTTGGTAATAGTCAGTGACGTATGCATCCTTTGGTCGGTCACTGTGCACGCTAGCCACACTGTGCCACAACTTGTTGAAGGTGTTTGTACTTGCTAGTTGACAACTAGTGTTCCAAACCCATGGTTTCCAACTCTGGCCATTTGTGTCTCGTGTTATGACTTTTCAATGTTGACCACACACTGTGAAATTCGTCTGGTCATGGTTAGTTGCATATGCCTATTTTGGTTTATCATTGGACATGGTTGCCACGCCGTGTCACTACGTTGAGAATGTCTTTGTGTTGTGTAGTTGAAAGCAAGTGTTCCAAAACCATTGTTAAACCCTCTCACTAGCTGTGATTCTTGGTGTGAGTTGTCAATGTTGACCACATGAAGTGAAATTCTGTTGTCATGGTCAGTAACATATGCATACTTTGGTGGGTCACTGTGCATGGTAGCCACACTGTGCCACTACATATTGTAGGTCTTTGTACTTGCTAACCAATAACTAGTATTCACAAACCATTGCTTCCCCCCTCTGACCATTTGTGACTCGTATTGTGAGTTGTCAACGTTCACGACACACAGCGGATTTCTTTGGTCAAAGGCAGTACATATGCCTTACTTTGGTCGGTTATTGTGCATGGTAACCAAACCGTGCTACTACTTATTCAAGCTCGCTATACTTGCTTGTTGAAAGCTAATAGTCCAAAACCATTGTTTCCCCCTATAACCATTTGTGAAATGTGTTATGGGTTGTGAACGTTGACCACCAATACTGAAATTCTTTGGTCATGGTCAGTGACATATGCCTAGTTTGGTTAATCGGTTTGCATAGTAGCCAAATTGTGTTACTACGTATTGAAGTCTTGTGTCCTTTCCAGTGAATACATAGGGTTGACAAACCAATGTATTTTCCTCTGACCATTTGTGACTCGTGTTATGAGTTGTCAATATTGACCTCACATAGTGGACTTCTTTGGTCATGGTCAGTAACGCATGCATCCTTTCGTTGGTCAAAGTGCATGCTAGCCACACCGTGCCACTACTTGTTGAAGGTCTCTGTACTTGGCAGTTGATAAGGAGTGTTCCCAACCCATTTCCCCCCCCCCCCCTCTG
>SZWC01006003.1:22149-47442 GCA_023375785.1 Penium margaritaceum | reverse complement strand
CCCCCCCCCCCCTCTGACCATTTGTGACTCATGTTATGAGTTTTCAAAGTTGACCACACACTGTGAAATTCTTTTGGTCATGGCTAGTAGCATATGCCTAGTTTGGTTTGTCACTGTACAAGGTTGCCAAGCCGTGTCACTAAGTAGTGATGGTCTATGTGCTATATAGTTTATAGCCAGTGTTCCCAAACCATTCGTACCACCGCTCACTATCTATGACTATTGCTGTGAGGTGTCAACGTTGATCACATGAAGTGAAATTTGTTGGTCATCGTCAGTGACATATGCATGTTTTGGTTGGTCACTGTACATGGTAGCCACACCGTGCCACTACGTTTTGAAGGTCCCTGTGCTTGCTAGTTGATACATGGTGTTCCCAGCCCATTGTTTCCCCCTCTGACCATTTGTGACTCGTATTATGAGTTGTCAACGTTGACCACACACAGCAGATTTCTTTGGTCAAAGGCAGTGCATATGCCCACTTTGGTTGGTAATTGTGCATGGTAGCCACATCGTGCTACTTCGTATTCAAGGTTTTTGTACTTGCTAGCTGAAAACCAATATTCCAAAACCATGGTTTCCCCCTCTGACCACTTGTGACTTGTGTTATGGGTTGTGAACGTTGACAACCCATACTGAAATTCTTTGGTCAAGGTCAGTGACATATGCCTAGTTTGGTTGTGCATAGAAGCCACACCTTGCCACTACGTATTGAAGTTTTTTGTCCTTTCTAGTTGATACATAGGATTCCAAAACCATTGTTTCTCCCTCTGACCATTTGTGACTCGTGTTATGAGTTGTCAATGTTGACCACACATAGTTGACTTCTTTGGTCATAGTCAGTGACGTATGCATCCTTTGGTTGGTCACTATGCAAGCTAGCCACAGCGTGCCACTACTTGTTGAATGTTTGTGTACCTGCTAGTTGATAACTTGTTTTACCAATCCATTTTATCTCCATGTGACCATTTGTAACTCGTGTTATGAGATTTCAACGTTACCCACACATTGTGAATTGAGTTTGGCCATGGTTAGTGGAATATGCCTACTTTGGTTTGTCACTGAACATGGGTGCCACGCCGTGTCACTATGTTATGAGTGTCTTTGTGCTTTATAGTTGATAGCCAGTGTTCCCAAACCATTGTTACCCCCTCTGACTATCTGTGACTCTTGTTCTGAGTTGTCAACGTTGACCACATGAAGTGAAATTCTTTTGGTCTTGGTTATTGACATATGCATACTTTGGTTGGTCACCGTGCATGGTAGCCACACTGTGCCACTACATATTGAAGGTCTTTGTACTTGCTAATCGATAACTAGTATTCACAAACCATTGTTTCCCCCTTTGACCAGTTGTGACTCGTGTTATGAGTTTTCAAAGTTGAGCACATAGTGTGAAAATTCGTTTGGTCATGGTTAGTGGAACATGCCTACTTTGGTTTGTCCCTGTACATGGTTGCCACGCCGTGTCACTACGTATTGAAGGTCTTTGTGCTTTCTAGTTGATAGACAGTGTTCCCAAACCATTGTTACCCCCTCTACTTTTCTGCGACTCTTGTTGTGAGTTGTCAACGTTGACCACATGAAGTGAAATTCTGTTGGTCAAGGTCAGTGACATATGCATACCTTGGTTGGTCTCTATGCATGGTGGCCACACTGTGCCACTACATAGAAAAGATCTTTGTACTTGCTAATCGATGACTAGTATTCACAAACCATTGTTTCCTTCTCCGACCACTCGTGACTTGTGTTATGAGTTGTCAAAGTTGACCTCATATAGTGACATTCTTTGGTCATGGTCACAAACACATGCGTACTTTGGTTGGTCATTGTACATGGCAGCCACACCATGCCACTACATATTGAAGGTCCCTGTGCTTCCTAGTTGATATCTGGTGTTCTCAAACCATTGTTTTCCCCTCTGACCATTTGTGACTCATATTATGAGTTGTCAACGTTGACCACACACAGCGGATGCTTTGGTTAAAGGCAGTACCTATGCCTACTTTGGTCGGTCATTGTGCATGGTAGCCACACCGTGCTACTACTTATTCAAGGTTGTTGTACTTGCTAATTGAAAACTAATATCTTGAAACCATTGTCTCCCTCTCTGACCATTTGTGACTTGTGTTATGGGTTGTGAACGTTGACCACCCATGGTTAAATGTTTTGGTCATTGTCAGTGACATATGCATAGTTTGGTTGTTTGGTGTACATACTAGCCACACCATGCCACTACATATTGTACTTGCTGAGTTGTAACTAGTGTTCCTTACTAGTGTTTTCCCCATCTGACTATTTGTGACATGTGTTATGACTTTGAAATGTGCACCATACACTGTGAAATTCCTTTGGTCATGGTTAGTGGCATATGCCTACCTTGGTTTGTCACAGTACATGGTTGCCATCCACTGTCACTACGTACAGAAGGTCTTTCTGCTTTCTCGTTGATAGCTAGTGTCTCCAAACCATTGTTACCTCCTCTGACTATCTGTGACCCTTGTTGAGTTGTCAGCATTGACCACATGAAGTGAAATTCTCTGGTCATGGTCAGTGACATATGCATGCTTTGGTTAGTCAATGTGCAGGGCAGCCACACTATGCCACTACATATTGAAGGCCTTTGTGCTTGCTAATCGATAACAAGTATTCACAATCCATTGTTTCCCCCTTGGACCATTTGGGACTCGTGTTATGAGTTGTCAAAGTTGACCACACATAGTGACATTCTTTGGTCATGGTCAGTGACACATGCCTACGTTGGTTGGTCATTATACATGGAAGACACACCGTGCCACTACTTATTGAAGGTCCCTGTGCTTGCTAGTTGATACCCGGTGGTCCCAAACCATTGTTTTCCCCCTCTGACCATTCGTGACTCATAATATGAGTTGTCAACGTTGACCACACAGCGGATTTCTTTGGTCAAAGGCAGTATATATGCCTACTTTGGTCAGTCATTTTGCATGGTAGCCACACCATGCTACTACGTATTGAAGGGCGTTGTACTTCTTGGTTGAAAACTTGTATTCCAAAACCATTGTTTCCCCCTCTGACCATTTTTGACTCGTGTCATGGGTTGTGAACGCTGACCACCCATGCTGAAATTCTTTAGTCATGGTCAGTGACATATGCCTAGTTTGGTTGTTCGGTGTGCATAGTAGCCACACTATGCCACTATGTACTGAAGTTCTTTGTCCTTTATAGTTGATACATAGGGTTCCCAAACCATTGTCTCTCCCTCTGACCATTTCTGACTTGTGTTATGAGTTGTCAATGTTAACCAGACATAGTGGACTTCTTTGGTCATAGTCAGTGACGCATGCATCCTTTCTTTGGTCACTGTGCACGCTGGCCACACTGTGCCACTACTTGTTGAAGGTTTTTGTACTTGCTAGGTTATGACTAGTGTTCCCAACCCATTGTTTCCCCCTCTGACCATTTCTGACTCGTGTTTTGACTTTTAAATGTTCACCACACACTGTGAAACTCCTTTGGTCATGGTTAGTGGCATATGCCTACCTTGGTTTGTCACAGTACATGGTTGCCACGCACTGTCACTACGTACTCAAAGTCTTTGTGCTTGCTAATTGATAGCCGGTGTTTCCAAACCATTGTTACCCCCCTCTGACCATCTGTGACCCTTGCTAAGTTGTCAGCGTTGACCACATGAAGTGAAATTCTTTGGTCATGGTCTGTGTCATATGCATGCTTTGGTTTGTCACTTTGCATTAGAGCCACACTGTGCCGGTACATATTGAAGGCCTTTGTACTTGCTTATCGATAACAAGTATTCACAATCCATTGTTTCCCCCTCGAACCATTTGTGACTCGTGTTATGAGTTGTCAACGTTGACCACACATAGTGACATTCTTTGGTCATGGTCAGTGACACATGCGTACTTTGGTTGGTCATTATACATGGTAGACACACCGTGTCACTACTTATTGAAGGTCCCTGTGCCTGCTAGTTGATACCTGGTGGTCCCAAACCATTCTTTCCCCCTCTCACCATTTGTGACTCGTATTATGAGTTGTCAACGTTGACCACACACAGCGGATTTTTTTGGTCAAAGGCAGTACATATGCCTACTTTGGTCGGTCATTGTGCATGGTATCCACACCGTGCTACTATGTATTGAAGGTCGTTGTACTTCCTGGTTGAAAACTTGTATTCCGAAACCATTGTTCCCCCTCACACCATCTTTGACTCGTGTTATGGTTTGTGGACGCTGACCACCCATACTGAAATTCGTTGGTCATGGTCAGTGACATATGCCTAGCTTGGTTTTTCCGTGTGCATAGTAGCCACAACGTGCCGCCACGTATTGAAGTTATTTGTCCTTTCCAGTCGAAACACAGGGTTCCCAAACCATTGTCTCTCCCTCTAACCATTTGTGACTCGTGTTATTTGTTTTCAATGTTGACCACACGTAGTGGAATTCTTTGGTCATAGTCAGTGAGGTATGCATCATTTGGACGGTCACTCTGCACGCTAGCCACATCGTTTCACCACTTATTGAGGGTCTTTGTACTTGATAGCTGATAACTAGTGTTCCCAACCCATTGTTTCTCCCTCTGAACATTTGTGACTCGTGTTATGATTTATCAACGTTGACCACACACTGTGAAATTCTTTTGGTCATGGTTAGTGTCATATGCCCACGTTGGTTTGTCACTCTACATTGTTGCCAGGCCGTGTCACTACGTACTGAAGTTCTTTGTGCTTTCTATTTGATAGCCTGTGTTCTCAAACAATTGTTACCCCCTCTGACTATCTGTGACTCTTGTTGTGAGTTTTCAACATTGACCACATGAAGTGACATTATTTGGTCATGGTCAGTGACATATGCATACCTTGGTTGGTCACGGTGCATGGTGGCCACACTGTGCCATTACATATTAAAGGGCTTTGTACTTGCTAATTGATAACTAGTATTCACAAACCATTGTTTCCCCTTCTGACCATTTGTGACTCGTGTTATGAGTTGTTAAAGTTCACACAGAGTGACATCCTTTGGTCATTGTTAGTGACACATGCCTACTTTGGTTGGTCATTGTACATGGCAGCCACACCGTGCCACTACTTATTGAAGGTTCCTGTGCTTACTAGTTGATACCTGGTCTTCCCAAAGCCATTGTTTCCCCCTCTGACCATTTGTGGCTCTTATTATGAGTTGTCAGGGTTGACCATATACAGCGGATTTCTTTGGTCAAAGGCAGTACATATGCCTACGTTGGTCGGTCATTGTGCATGGTAGCCTCACCGTGCTACTACTTATCGAAGGTCGTTGTAATTGATAGATGAAAAATAATATTCCGAAACCATTGTTTCTTTCCCCCTCCGACCATTTGTGACTTGTGTTATGGATTGTGAACGTTGACAACCCGCACTGAAAGTCTTTGGTCATGGTCAGTGACATATGCCTAGTTTGATTGTTCGGTGTACATAGTAGCCACACCGTGCCAATAGGTATAGAAGTTCCTTGTCCTTTCTAGTCGATACATAGGGTTCACAAACCATTGTCTCTCCGTCTGACCATTCGTGACTCATGTAATCAGTTGACAATGTTGACCACACATAGTGGACTTCTTTGGTCATAGCTAGTGACGTATGCATTCTTTGGCTGATCACTGTGCACGCTATCCAGACCGTGCCACTCTTTGTTGAATGTCTTTGTACTTGCTAGTTGATAACTAGTGTTCCCAACCCATTGTTTCCGCCCTCGGACCATTTGTGACTCGTGTTATGAGTTTTCAACGTTGACCACACACTCTGAAATTCTATTGGTCATGGTTCGTGGCATATGCCTACATTTGTTTGTCACTATACATGGTTGCCACACCGTGTCACTACCTACTGAAGGTCGTTTTGCTTTCAACTTGATAGCCAGTGTTCCCAAACCATTGTTACCCCCTCTAACTATTTGCGACTCTTGTTATGATTTGTCAATGTTGACCACACAAAGTAAAGTTCTTTTGTCATGGTAAGTGACATATCCATACTTTGGCTGGTCACTGTGCATGGTAGCCATGCTGTGCTACTACATATTGAAAGTCTTTGTACTTGCTAATGAATAACTAGTGTTCACAAACCATTGTTTCCCCCTCAGACCATTTGTGACTTGTGTTATGACTTGTCAAAGTTGACCACACGTAGTGACATTGTTTGGTCATGGTCAGTGACACATGCCTACTTTTGTTGGTTATTGTACATGATAGCCACGCTGTACCACTACGTATTGAAGGTCCATATGCTTGCTAGTTTATACCTGGTGTTCCCAAACCATTGCTTCCCCCTCTGACCATTTGTGACTCGTAGTATGAGTTGTCAACGTTGACCAAACACAGCGGATTTCTTTTGTCAAAGGCAATACATATGCCTACTTTGGTCGGTCAGTGTGCATGGTAGCCGCATCGTGCTACTACTTATTGAAGGTCGTTGTACTTGCTAGTTGAAAACTAATATTCCAAAACCATTATTTCCCCATCTCACCATTTGTGACTCGTGACATGGGTTATGAACGTTTACCACCCATACTGGAATCATTTGGTCATGGTAAGTGACATCTGCCTAGTTTGGTTGTTTGGTGTGCATAGTAGCCACTCCGTGCCAATACGTATTGAAAATCTTTGTCCTTTCTAGGTGATACATAAGGTTCCCAAACCATTGTCTGTATGCATCCTTTGGCTGGTAACTCCTCACACTAGCCACAACGTGCCACTACTTGTTGAATGTCTTTGTACTTGCTAGTTGATAACTGATGTTCCCAACCTATTGTTTCCCACTATGACCATTTGTCACTCGTGTTATGAGTTTTTACCGTTAACCACACATTGTGAAATTAATTTGGTCATGATCAGTGGCATATTCCTTCTTTGGTTTATCACTGTACATGGTTTCCACGCCGTGTTACTATGTATTGAAGGTCTTTGTGCTTTGTAGTTGATAGCCAGTGTTCCCCAACCATTGTTACCCCATCTGACTATCTGTGACTCTTGTTGTGAGTTGTCAGCGTTGACCAGATAGAGTGAAATTCTTTGGTCATGGTCAGTGACATATGCATACTTTGGTTGGTCACTGTGCATGGTAGCCACACTGTGCCATAACATATTGAAGGTCTTTGTACATGTTAGTATCACAAACCATTGTTTCCCCCTCTGACCATCTGTGACTCGTGTTATGAGTTGTCAAAGTTGACCACACATAGTGACATTCTTTGGTCATGGTCAGGGACACATGCCTTCTTTGTTTGGTCATTGTATATGGTAGCCACACCGTGCCACTACTTATTGAAGGCCCTTGTGCTTGCTAAATGATACCTGGTGTTCTCAAACAATTGCTTCCCCCTCTAACCATTTGTGACTCGTATTGTGAGCTGTCAATGCTCACCACACACATCGAATTTCATTGGTCAAAGGGAGAACATATGCCTACTTTGGTCAGTCATTGTGCATAGTAGCCACATCATGCCACCACGTATTGAAGTTCTTTGTCTTTTCTAGTCAATACATAGGGTTCCCAAACCATTGTCTCTTCCTCTGACCATTTGTGACTCGTGTTATGGGTTGTCAACGTTGACCACACGTAGTGGATTTGTTTGGTCATAGTCAGTGACGTATGTTTCCTTTGCTTGGTCATTGTACACGCTAGCCACACCGTGCCACTATTTGTTGAAGGTCTTTGTACTTGCTAGTTGATAACTAGTGTTCCCAACCCATTGTTTCCCCCTATGACCATTTGTCACTCGTGTTATGCGTTTTCAACGTGGACCACACACTGTGAAATTCCCTTTGTCATGGTTAGTGGCATATGCCTACTTTGGTTTGTCATTGTACATGGTTGCCACGCCGTGTCTCTACGTACTGAAGGTCTTTGTGCTTTCTAGTTGATGCAAGTGTTACCAAACCATTGTTACCCCCTCTGACTATCTCTGACTCTTGTTGTGAGTTGTCAGCGTTGACCACATGAAGTGCAATTCTTTGGTCATGGTCAGTGACATGCATACTTTGGTTGGTCACTGTGCATGGTAGCCACACTGTGCCACTACACATTGAAGATCTTTGTACTTGCTAATCAATAACTAGTATTCACAAACCGTTGTTTCCCCCTGTGACCACTTGTGACTGGTGCTACGAGTTGTCAGAGTTGACCACACATAGTGACATTCTTTGGTCATGGTCAGTGACACATGCCTGCTTTGGTTGGTCATTGGACATGGTAGCCACACCTTGCCACTACGTATTGAAGGTCCCTGTGCTTGCTAGTTGATACCTGGTGTTCCCAAACCATTGTTTCCCCCCTCTGACCATTTGTGACTCATATTAAGAGTTGTCAACGTTGACCACACACTGCGGTTTTCTTTGGTCAAAGGCAGAACATATACCTACTCTGGTCGGATATTGTGCATGTAGCCACATCGCGCTACTACATACTCAAGGTTTTTGTACTTTCTAGCTGAAAACTAATATTCTGAAACCATTGTTCCCCCCTCTGACCATTTGTGACTCGTGTTATGGGTTGTGAACGTTGACCACCCATACTGAAATTCTTTGGTCAAGGTCAGTGACATATGCCTAGTTTGGTTCTTTGGTGTGTATGGTAGCCATACCGTGCTACTACGTATTGAAGTTCTTTGTCCTTTCTAGTTGATACATATGGTTTCCAAACCATTGTCTCTCCCTCTGGAAATTTGAGACTCGTGTTATCAGTTGCCAATATTGACCATACATAGTGGACTTCTTTGGTCATAGTCACTGACGTATGCATCCTTTGGTCGGTCACTGTGCACAGTAGCCACACCGTGCCACTACTTGTTGAAGGTGTTTGTACTTGCTAGTTGATAACTAGTGTCCCAAACCCATTGTTTCTCCATCTGACCATTTGTGACTTGTGTTATGAGTTTCAACGTGAACCACACACCGTGAAATTTGTTTGGTCATGGTTAGTGGCATATGCTTACTTTGGTTTGTCATTATACATGGTTGCCACGCCGTGTCATTACGTACTGAAGGTCTTTGTAGTTTGTAGTTGTTATCAAGTGTTCCTAAACCATTGTTACCCCCTCTGAATATCTGTGACTCTTGGTGTGAGTTGTCAAGGTTGACCACATGAAGTGAAATACTTTTGTCATGGTCATTAACATATGCATACTTTGGTGGATCACTATGCATGGTAGCCACACTGTGCCACTACGTATTAAAAGGTCTTTGAACTTGCTAACAGATATCTAGTATCCACGAACCAGTGTATCCCCCTCTGACCATTTGTGACTCGTATTATGAGTTGTCAATGTTGACCACACACAGCGGATTTCTTTGGTCAAAGGCAGTACATATGCCTTACTCTAGTCAGTTATTGTGCATGGTAACCACACCGTGCTACTACTTGTTAAAGGTCGCTATATTTGCTAGTTGAAAACTAACATTCCGAAATCATTGTTTCCCCCTCTAACCATTTGTGAAATGTGTTATGGGTTGTGAACGTTGACCACCCATACTGAAATTCTTTGGACATGGTCAGTGACATATGCCTAGTTTGGTTGTTCGGTGTGCATAGTAGCCACGTCGTGCCACTACGTATTGAAGTTTTGTGTCCTTTCTAGGCAATACATAGGGTTCCTCAATCATTGTCTTTCCCTTTGACCATCTGTGACTCGTGTTATGAGTTGTCAATGTTGACTACACATAGTGGACTTCTTTGGTTATAGTCGATAACGCATGCATCCTTTGGTTGGTCCCAGTGCACGCTAGCCACACCGTGCCACCACTTGTTGAAGGTCTCTGTACTTGGTAATTGATAACGAGTCTTCCCAACCCATTGTTTCCCCCTTTGACCATGTGTGACTCATGTTATGAGTTTTCAACGCTGACCACACACTGTGAAATTCGTTTGTTCATTGTTAGTGGCATATGCCTCATTTGGTTTGTCACTGTACATGGTTGCCACGTTCTGTCACTAGGTACCGATGGTCTTCGTGCTATCTAGTTGATAGATAGTGTTCCCAAACAATTGTTACCCCTTGTGACTATCTGTGACTCTTGCTGTGAGTTGTCAACATTGACCACATGAAGTGAGATTTGTTGGTCATCGTCAGTGACATATGCATGCTTTGATTGGTCACCGTGCATGGTAGCCACCCAGATTGAAGGTCTTTGTACTTGCTAATGAATAACTAGTATTGACAAACCATTGTTTCCCCTTCTGACGACTTGTGACATGTGTTATGAGTTGTCAAAGTTGACCACACATAGTGACATTATTTGGTCATGGTCAGTGACACCAGCCTTCTTTGGTTGGTCATTGTACATGGTAGCCACACCGTGCCACTACTTATTGAAGGTCCCTGTGCTTGCTACTTGATACCTGGTGTTCCCAAACAATTGTTACCCCCTGTGACCATGTGTGACTCGTACTATGAGTTGTCAACGTTGACCACACACAGCGGATTTCGTTGGTCAAAGGCTTAGCATGTGCCTACTTTGGTCGGTCATTGTGCATGGCAGCCACATCGTGCCACTATGTATTCAAGGTTTTTGTACTTGCTAGTTGATAACTAATATTCCGAAACCTTTGTTTCCCCGTCTGACCATTTGTGACTCGTGTTATGGGTTGTGAACGTTGACCACCTATGCTGAACTTCTTTGGTCAAGGTCAGTGACATATGCCTAGTTTGGTTGTTTGGTGTTCATAGTTGCCACACCGTGCAACTACGTATTGAAGTTGTTTATCCTTTCTAGTCCATACATATGGTTCCCCAACCATTGTCTCTCCCTCTGACTATTTGTCACTTGTGTTATGAGTTTTCAATGTCGACCACACATAGTGGACTTCTTTGGTCATAGTCATTGACGTTTTCATCCTTTGGTCGGTCACTGTGCACGCTAGCCACACCGTGCCACAACTTGTTGAGGGTGTTTGTACTTGCTAGTTGATAACTAGTGTTCCAAACCAAGTGATTCCCCCTCTGGCCATCTGTGTCTCGTGTTATGAGTTTTGAATGTTGACCACACACTGTGAAGCTATTCCAGTCATGGTTAGTGCCATATGCCTACTTTCGCCATTGTACATGGTTGCCACGCTGTGTCGCTACGTTCAGAAGGTCTTTGTGCTTTGTAGTTGACAGCAACTGTTCCCAAACCATTGTTACCCCCTCTGACTATATGTGGCTCTTGGTGTTAGTTGTCAACGTTGACCACATGAAGTGAAATTCTTTTGTCATGGTCAGTAACATATGCATCCTTTAGTGGATCACTGTGCATGGTAGCCAAACTGTGCCACTACATATTGAAGGCCTTTGTACTTGCAAACCAATAACTAGTATTCACAAACCATTGTTTCCAACCTCTTACCATTTGTGACTCGTATTGTGAGTTGTCAATATTGACCACACACAGTGGATTTATTTGGTCAAAGGCAGTACATATGCCTTACTTTGGTCGGTCATTGTGCATGGTAACCACATCGTGCTACTACTTCTTCAAGGTCGCTATACTTGCTAGTTGAAAACTAATATTCCGAAACCATTGGTTCCCCTATAACCATTTCTGAAATGTGTTATTGGTTGTGAATGTTGACCACCCATACTGAAATTATTTGGTCATGGTCAGTGACATATGCCTAGTTTCGTTGTTCGGTGTGCATAGTAGCCAAATCGTGTAACTAAATACTGAAGTTCTGAGTCCTTTCTTGTCAATACATAGGGTTCCCACACCATTGTCTATCCCTCTGACCATCTGTGACTCGTGTTATGAGTTGTCAATGTTGACCACACATAGTGGACTTCTTTGGTCATAGTCAATAACGCATGCATCCTTTTGTTGGTCACAGTGCATGGTAGCATCACCGTGCCATATTTGTTAAGGTCTTTGTACTTGGTAGTTGATAACGAGTGTTCCGAACCCATTGTTTCCCCCGCTGACCATTTGTGACTCATGTTATGAGTTTTCAACGTTGACCACATACTGTGAAATTCTTTTTGGTCATCGTTAGTGGTATATGCCTAACTTGGTTTATCACTGTGCATGGCTGCCACGCCGTGTCGCTACGTACTGATGGTCTCTGTGCTATCTAGTTGATAGCCAGTGTTCCCAAACCATTGTTATTCCCTCTGACTATCTATGACTCTTTCTACGAGTTGTCAACGTTGACCACATGAAGCGAACTTCGTTGGTCATGGTCAGTGACATATGCATACTTTGGTTGGTCACTATGCATGGTAGCCACAACATGTTACTACATATTGAGGGTCTTTGTAATCGCTAATCAATAACTAGTATTCACAAACCATTGTTTCCCCCTCTGACCACTTGTGACCTTTGTTATGAGTTGTCAAAGTTGACCACACATAGTGACATTATTTGGTCATGGTCAGTGACACATGCCTGCTTTGGTCGGTCAGCGTACATGGTAGCCACCCCGTGCCACTGCTTATTGAAGGTCCCTGTGCTTGCTAGTTGATACATGGTCTTCCCAAACCATTGTTTCCCCCGCTGTCCATTTGTGCCTTGTGTTATGAGTTGTCAACGTTGACCACACACAGCGGATTTCTTTGGTCAAAGGCAATACATATGCCTACTTTGGTCGTTCATTATGCATGGTAGTCACACTGAGCTACTACTTATTGAAGGTCGTTGTACTTGCTAGTTGAAAACTAATATTCGAAAACCATTGTTTCCCCCTATGACCATTTGCGACTCATTTTATGGGTTGTGAACGTTGACCGCCCATACTGAAATTCTTTGGTCATGGTAAGTGACATATGCCTAGTTTGGTTGTTTGGTGTGCATAGAAGCCACACCTTGCCACTATGTATTGAAGTTTTTTGTCCTGTGTAGTCGATACATAGGGTTCCCAAACCATTGTCTCTCCCTCTGACTATTAGTGACTCGTGTTATGAGTTGTCAGTGTTGACCACACATAGTTGACTTCTTTGGTCATAGTCAGTGATGTATGTATCATTTGGTTAGTCATTGTGCAAGCTAGCCACACCGTGCCACTACTTGTTGAAGGTCTGTGTACTTGCTAGTTGATAACTAGTGTTCCCAACCCATTGTTTGTCCCTCTGACCATTTGTGACTCGTATTATGAGATATCAACGTTGACCACACAGTGTGAAATTCTTTTTGGTCATGGTTAATGGAATATGCCTACTTTGGTTTGTCACTGTACATGGTTGCCATGCCGTGTCACTACGTACCGAATGTCTTTGTGGTTTCTAGATCATAGCCAGTATTCCCAAACCATTGTTATCCCCTCTCCGTATCCGTGACTCTTGTTGTGAGTTGTCAAAGTTGACCACATGAAGTGAAATTCTTTTGGTCCTGGTTAGTGACATGTGCATACTTTGGTTGGTCACTGTGCATGGTAGCCACACTGTGCCACTATATATTGAGGGTCTTTGTACTTGCTAAGCGATAACTAGTATTCACAAACCATTGTTCCCCCCTCCAACCATTTGTGACTCGTGTTATGAGTTTTCAACGTTGACCACACACAGTGAAGTTATTTTGGTCATGGTTAATGGAATATGCCTACTTTGGTTTGTCCCTGTACATGGTTGCCATGCCGTGTCACTACGTATTGGATGTCTTTGTGCTTTTTAGTTGATAGCCAGAGTTCCCTAACCATTGGTACCCCCTCTGCCTATTTGTGACTCTTGTTGTGAGTTGTCTACGTTGACCACATGAACTGAAATTTTGCTGGTCATGGTCAGTGACATCTGCATACCTTGGTTGGTCTCTGTGCATGGTGGCCACACTGTGCCACAGCATATTGAAGGTATTTGTACTTGCTAAATGATAACTACTTTTCACAAACCATTGTTTCCCCCTCGGACCACTTGTGACTTGTGTTATGAGTTGTCAAAGTTGAATAAGCATAGTGACATTCTTTAGTCATGGTCAGTGATACATGCCTACTTTGGTTGGTCATTGTACATGGTAGCAACACCATGCCACTACTTATTGAAGGTCCTTGTGCTTGGTAGTTGATACCTAGTGTTTTCAAACCATTGTTTCCCCCTCTGCCCATTTGTGAGTCGTATTTTGAGTTGTCAAACTTGACCACACACAGCGGATGCTTTGGTCAAAGGCAGTATATATGCCTACTTTGGTCGGTCATTGTGCATGGTAGCCACACCGTGCTACTACGTCTTCAAGGTCGTCGTACTCGCTAGTTTAAAACTAATATCTCGAGACCATTGTTCCCCCCTGTGACCATTTGTGACTTGTGTTATGGCTTGTGAACGTTGACCACCCATAGTGAAATCATTTGGTCATGGTTAGTGACATATGCCCAGTTGGGTTGTTTGGTGTGCATATTAGCCACACTGTACTAATACATGTTGAAGTTATATGTCCTTTCTAGTCCATGAATAGGGCTTCCAAACCATTGTCTCTCCCTCTGACCATTTGTGACTTGTGTTCCGAGTTGTCAACGTTGACCACACATAGTGGACCTATTTCATCATAGTGAGTGACGTATGCATCCGTTAGCTGGTCACTGCGCACGCTAGCCACACAGTGCCACTACTTGTTGAGGGTCTTTGTACTTGATAGTTGATAACTAGTGTTCCCAACCCATTGTTTTCCCCTTGGAACATTTGTGACTCTGGTTATGAGTTTTCAACGTTGACCACACACTGTGAAATCATTTTAGTCATGGTTAGTGGCATATGCCTAGTTTTGTTTGTCACTTTACATGGTTGCCACGCCGTGTCACTACGTACAGAAGTTCTTTGTGCTATCCAGTTTATAGCCAGTGTTCTCAAAGCATTGTTACCCCCGCCGACTATCTGTGACTCTTGTTATGAGTTATCAACGTTGACCATATGAAGTGACATTATTTGGTCATGGTCAGTGACATATGCATACCTTGGTTGGTCAGTGTGCATGGTGGCCACACTGTGCCACTGTATATTGAAGGGCTTTGTACTTGCTAATATATAACTAGTATTAGCAAACCAATGTTTCCCCCTCTGACCATTTGTGACTCATGTTATGAGTTGTCAAAGTTAACCACTTATAGTGACATTCTTTGGTCGTGGTCAGTGACACATGCCTATTTGGTTGGTCATTGTACATGGTAGCCACACCGTGCCACTACTCATTGAAGGTCCCTGTGCTTGCTAGTTGATAACCGGTGTTCCCAAACCATTGTTTCCTCCTCTGACCATTTGTGACTCGTATTATGAGTTGTCAGTGTTGACCATATACAGCGGATTTCTTTGGTCAAAGGCAGTACATATGCCTCCTTTGGTCGGTCATTTTGCATGGTAGCCTCATTGTGCTACTACTTATTGAAGGTCGTTGTACTTGCTAGTTGAAAACTAATATTCCAAAACCATTGTTTTTTCCCCCTCTGACCATTTGTGACTTGTGTTATGGATTGTGAACGTTCACCACCCATGCTGAAAGTCTTCGGTCATGGTCAGTGACATATGCCTAGTCTGGTTGTTCGTTGTGCATAGTAGCCACACCGTGCCAATAGGAATAGAAGTTATTTATCCTTTCTAGTCAATACATAGGGTTCCTAAACCATTGTCTCTCCTTCTGACCATTTTTGACTCGTGTTATGAGTTGTCAATGTTGACCACACATAGTGGACTTCTTTGGACATAGTCAGTAACGTATGCATCCTTTGGATGGTCACTGTGCACGCTAGCCACACCGTGCCACTACTTGTTGAGGGTCACTAAACTTGCTAGTTGATAACTAGTGTTCCCAACCCATTCTTTTCCCCTCTGAACATTTGTGACTGGTGTTATGAGTTTTCAACGTTGACCACACACAAAGAAATTCTTTTGGTCATGGTTACTAGCATATGCCTACTTTTGGTTGTCACTGTACATGGTTGCCACACCGTGTCACTATGTACTGAAGGTTTGTGTGCTTTCTAGTTGATAGCTAGTGTTCCGAAACCATTGTTATCCCCTCAAACTATCTGTGTCTCATGTTGTGAGTTGTCAACATTGACCACATGAAGGGAAATCATTTGGTCATGGCCAGTGACATATGCAGACTTTGGTTGGTCATTGTGCACGGTAGCCACACTGTGCCATTACATGTTGAAGGTCCTTGTACTTGCTAATCGATAACTAGTAGTCAAACACCATTCTTTCCCCATTCGACCATTTGTGACTCATGTTATGAGATGTCAAAGTTGACCACACATAGTGACATTGTTTGGTCATGGTCAGTGACACGAGCCTACTTTGGTTGGTCGTTGTACGCAGTATCCACACCGTGCCACTAATTATTGAAGGTCCATGTGCTTGGTAGTTGTTACATGGTGTTCCCAAACCATTGTTTCCTCCTCTGACAAGTTGTAACTCGTATTATGAGTTCTCAACGTTGACCACGTAGAGCGGATTTGTCTGGTCAAAGGCAGTACAGATGCCTACTTTGGTCGGTCATTGTGCATGGTAGTCACACCGTGCTACTACTTATTGAAGGTCGTTGTACTTGCACATTGAAAACTAGTATTCTGAAACAATTGTTTCCCCCTCTGACCATTCGCGACTTGTGTTATGGGCTGTGAACGTTCACCACCCATACTCAAATTATTTGGTCATGGTCAGTGACATATGCCTCGTTAGGTTGTTCGGTGTGCATAGTAGCCACACTGTGCCACTACGTATTGAAATTCTTTGTCCTTTCCAGTCGATACATAGGGTTCCTAAACCATTGTCCCTCCCTTTGACCATTTGTGACTCGTGTTATGAGTTGTCAATGTTGACCACACATAGTGGACTTCTTTGGTCATAGTCAGTGATGTATCATCATTTGGTTGGTCACTGTGCATGCTAGCCACACCGTGCCACTACTTGTTGAAGGTCTTTGTCCTTGCTAGATGATAACTAGTGTTTCCAACCCATTGTTTCCCTCTGTGACCATTTGTGACTCGTAGTATGAGGTTTCAACGTTGACTACACACTGTGAAAATTGTTTCGTCAGGGTTATTGGCATATGCCTACTTTGGTTTGTCAATGTACATGGTTGCCACGCCGTGTCACTACGTTCTAAAGGTCTTTGTGCGTTCTAGTTGATAGCTGGTATTCCCCAACCATTATTACCCCCTCTGACTACATGTGACTCTTGTTGCGAGTTGCCAGCATTGACCACATGAAGTGAAATTCTTTCGTCATGGTCAGTGACATATGCATACTTTGGTTGGTCACGTTGCGTCGTACCCACATTGTTCCACTTCATATTGAAGATCTTTGTACTTGCTAATCCATAACTAGTATTCACAAACCATAGTTTCCCCCTCTAACCATTTGTGACTCGTGTTGTGAGTTGTCAACGTTGATCACACATAGTGACATTCTTTGGTCATGGTCAGTCACACATGCCTACTTTGGTTGGTCATTATACATGGTAGCCACACCGTGCCACTACTTATTGAAGGTCCCTGTGCTTGCTAGTTGATGCCTGGTGTTTGCAAACCATTGTTTCTCCCTCTGACCATTTGTGACTCGTATTATGAGTTGTCAACATTTACACACAGCAGATTGTTTTTGTCAAAGGCAGCACATATGCCTACTTTGGTCGGTCATTGTGCATTGAAGCCACACCGTGCTACTACTTACTGAAGGTCGTTGTACTTGCTAGTTGAAAACTAATAATCCAAAACCACTGTTTCCCCCTCTGACCATTTATGACTCGTGGTCTGGGTTGTGAACGTTGACCACCCATACTTATATTCTTTGGTCATGGTCAGTGACATATGCCTATTTTGGTTGTTTGGTGTGCTTAGTAGCCACACCGTGCCACTACGTACTGAAGTTCTTTGTCCTTTCTAGTCGATACATAGGGTTCCCAAACCATTGTCTCCCCTTCTTACCATTTGCGACTTGTGTTATGAGTTGTCAATGTTGACCACACATAGTGGAATTCTTTGGTCATAGTCAGTGATATATGCATCATTTGGCTGGTCACTGTGCACGCTAGCCAGACCGTGCCACTACTTGTTGAAGGTATTTGTACTTGCTAGTTGATAACTAGTGTTCCCAACCCATTGTTTCCCCCCTCTGACCATTTCTGACACGTGTTTTGAGTTTTCAACGTTGACTACACGCTGTGAAATCGTTTTGGTCTTGGTTGGTGGCATATGCCTACTTTGGTTTGTCACTATACATGGTTGCAATGCCGTGTCACTGCATACTAAAGGTCTATGTGCTTTCTAATTGATAGCCAGTGTTCCCAAACCATTGTTAGCCCCTGTGAATACCGGTGACTCTTGTATTGAGTTGTTGGCGTTGACCTGATGAAGTGAAATTCTTTGGTCATGGTCAGTGACATATGCATACTTTGGTTGGTCACTGTGCATGGTAGCCACACTGTGCCACTACATATTGAAGGTTTTTGTACTTGCTAATTGATAACTAGTATTCACAAATCGTTGTTACCCCCTCTGACCATTTGTGACTCATGTTACGAGTTGTCAAAGTTGACCACACATAGTGACATTCTTTGGTCATGGTCAGTGACACATGCCTACTTTGGTTGGTCATTGTACATGGTAGCCACACTGTGCCACTACTTATTGAAGGTCCCTCTACTTGTTAGTTGATACCTGATGTTCCCAAACCACTCTTTCCACCTCTGACCATTTGTGACTCCTGTTATGAGTTGTCAACGTTGACCACACATAGCTCATCACTTTGGTCAAAGGCAGTACATATGCCTACTTTGGTCGGTCATTGTGCATGGTAGCCACACGGTGCTACCACTTATTAAAGGTCGTTGTATGTGCTAGTTGAAAACTAATATTCTGAAACGTTTGTTTCCCCCTCTGACAATTTGTGACTCTTGTTATGGGCTGTGAACGTTGACCACCCATGCTGAAACTCTTTGGTCATGATCGGCGACATATGCCTAGTTTGGTTGTTTTGTGTGCATAGTAGCCACAGCATGCCACTACGCAATGAAGTTCTCTGTCCTTTCTAGTCGATACATAGGGTTCCCAACTCATCGTCTCTCCCTCTGACCATTTGTTACTCATGTTATGAGTTGTCAATGTTGACCACACATAGTGAACTTCTTTGGTCATAGTCAGTGACGAATGCATCCTTTGGTTGGTCACTGTGCACTCTAGCCACACCGTGCCACTACTTGTTGAATGTTTTTGTACTCGCTAGTTGACAACTAGTGTTATAAGCCCATTGTTTCGCCCTCTGACCATTTTTGACTCGTGTTATAAGTTTTCAATGTTGACCACACACTGTGAAATTCTTTTGGTCATGGTTAGTGGCATATGCCTACTTTGGTTTGTCACAGGACATGGTTGTCGGCTGTGTCACTACGTACTAAAAGTCTTCGTGCTTTCTAGTTGATAGCCAGTGTTCCCAAACAATTGTTACCCCCTCTGACTATCTGGGACTCTTGTTGGGAGCTGTTAATGTTGACCTCATGAAGTGAAATTCGTTGGTCATGGTCAGTGACATATGCATACTTTGGTTGGTCACTCTGCATAGTAGCCACACTGTGCCACTACATATTGAAGGTCTTTGTAATTGCTAGTTAAGCACTAGTATTTACAAACCATTGTTTCCCCCCTCTGACCATTTGTGATGCGTGTTATGAGTTGTCGATGTTGACCACACATAGTGACATTCTTTGGTCATGGTCAATGACACATGCCTACTTTGGTTGGTTATTGTATATGGTAGCCACAGTGTGCCACTACTTATTGAAGGTCCATGTGCATGTTAGTTGATACCTGGTCTTTCCAAACCATTGTTTCCCCCTCTGACCATTTGTGAAACGTATTACTAGCTGTCAATGTTGACCACACACATCGGATTTCTTTTGCCAAAGGCAGTACATATGCCTACTTTGGTTGGTCATTGTGCATGGTATCCACACTGTGCTACTACCTCTTTAAGGTCGTTGTACTTGCTAGTTGAAAACTATAACTCTGAAACCATTGTGTCCCCCTCTGAGCAGTCGTGACTCGTGTTATGCGTTGTCAATGATGACCACACATAGTGGACTTCTTTGGTCATAGTGAGTAGGTATGCATCCTTTGGTTGGTCACTGTGCACAGTAGCCACACCGTACAACTACGTGTTGAAGGTCTTTGTACTTGCTAGTTGACAACTAGTGTTCCCAACCCATTATTTCCCTCTCTAACCATTTGTGACTTGTGTTATGAGATTTCAACATTGACCACATACCGTGAAATTGTTTCGGTCATGGTTAGTGGCATATGCCTACTTTGGTTTGTCACTGTACATAGTTTCCTTGCCGTGTCAATACGTACTGAAGATATTCAAGCTTTCTAGTTGATAGCTAGTGTGCCCAAACCATTGTTACCTCCTATGCCTATCTGTGACTCTTGTTGTGAGTTGTCAGCGTTGACCACATGAAGTGAAATTCTTTAGTCATGGTCAGTGACAAATGCATACCTTGGGTGGTCACTGTACCTGGTAGCCACACTATGCCACTACACATGGAAGGTCTTTGTACTTGCTAATCAATAACTAGTATTTACAAACCATTGTTTCCCCCTCTGGCCATTTGTGATGCACGTTATGAGTTGTCAATGTTGACCACACATAGTGACATTCTTTGGTCATGGTCAATGACCCATGCCTACTTTGGTTGGTCATTGTTCATGGTAGCCACACCGTGCCACTACTTATTGAAGGTCCATGTGCTTGCTAGTTGATACCTGTTGTTCCGAAACCATTGTTTCCCCCCTGTGACCATTTGTGACTCGTATTATGAGTTGTCAACTTTGACCACACACATCGGATTTCTTTGGTCAAAGGCCGTACATATGTCTACATTGGTCGGTCAATGTGCATGGTAGCCACACTGTGCTACTACTTATTGAAGGTTGTTGTACTTTCTTGTTAAAAACTGATATTCCGAAACCATTCTTTCCCTCTTTGACCATTCGTGACTCATGTTATGGGTTGTGAACGTTGACCACCCATACAGAAATTCCTTGGTCATGGTCAGTGACATATGCCTAGTTTGGTTATTTGGTGTGCACAGCAGCCACGCCGTGCCACTACGTATTGAAGTTCTTTGTCCTTTCAAGTCAATACATAGGGTTCCCAAACCATTGTCTCTTCCTCATACCAGTTGTGACTCGTGTTATGAGTTGTTAATTTTGACCACACATAGTGGACTTCTTTGGTCATAGTCAGTAACGTATGCATCCTTTTGGTTAGTCACTGTGCACGCTAGCCACACCGTGCCACTACTTGTTCAAGGTCTTTGCACTTGCTAGTTGATAACTAGTGTTCCCAACCCATTGATTCCCCTCTATGACGATTTGTGACTCATGTTATGAGTTATCAACGTTGACCACACCCTGTGAATTGTTTTCGTTATGGTTAGTGGCACATGCCTACTTTGGTTTGTCAATATACATGGTTCCACGACATGTCACTACGTACTAAAGGTCTTTGTGCTTTCTAGTTGATAGCCAGTGTTCGCAAACCATTGTTACCCACTCTGACTATCAGTGACTCTTGTTGTGAGTTATCAATATTGACCACATGAAACTGCTGCACCACCAAGCACAAACACGTATCCCGACGTTGATTTTGTGTCATCTACATCACCAGCCCAGTCGGCATTAGAGTAGCCGACAAACTCAAGGGAGTCGTCATGTGCTCCCCATCCAAACACGAGCCGCGACTGTTTTGTCGCCTTGAGATAGCAGCGGATCCGCTTCGCCGCTTGCCAATGCAGCGACCCGGGGTCAGCAACATAGCGGCGCACATGGCCCTCCGCAAAGGCTAGGTCGGGCCGCGTCGTCACCATGGCGTACATGATGCTCCTTGCCGCGGACTGGTATGGGACACCTGCCATCTCCTCCTTCTCTTCGTCCGTGCTCGGGCCCATGCTCCAGCTCAACTCACAGGTGGTGGTCATGGGTGTACCGATGGGGTTCCACTCCTCCATGCTGTAGCGGCTGAGCACCTCTTACACGTGTACGTGTGGCCCTGGGGTTTGGGGTCTCGGGCCTGGGGGCTGGGGAAGCAGGTGAGGGAGTACGGGAGAGACTAATGCTTTCACACCTCAACATCACAACATGTTGTGTGGCTCATTCCTTTCCACTTTTACAATTTTTTAGGGTTTTTCCATCTTTGGTGAGAGCAAGCCGCACATCTTTACAAGCTGGGGCATAGGGCTGTAGGCTGTGGGCCGAGGGCTAGGAACCCAGACCCCAGACCCGAAACCCCGGCCCCCAGGCCCCAGACCCCAGCCCAACGACCCCACACCCCAGACCACAAATTCCCAGACCCCACACCCAGACCTCAAAACCCGAGACCCACACCCCGGACCTTAAACCCCGCACCCCACACCCCACACCCCAGACCCTAGACCCCAGACCCCAGACCCCAGACCCCAGACCCCCAACCCATAACCCCAGACCCATAACCCCAGGCCCACACCCCAAACCCTGAAACCCTGACCCCTACACGCCTTCGCCTCCATACCTGCCGTGGAAACATANCCCTCAGCCGTCAGCCGTCGGCCGTCAGCCGTCAGCCGTCAGCCGTCAGCCGTACGCCGCCAGCCGTCAGCGGTGAGCCGTCTGCCGTCAGCCTCCAACCTTCCTCTGTCAGCTGTCTACCGACAGCCGACAGCCGTCAGCCGTCAGCCGTCAGCCTACAGCCGTCAGTCGTCAACCCTAACCCTCAGCCGTCAGCCGCCAGCCGTCAGCCGTCAGCCGTCTGTCCGACCGTATGGACCGTGACGTCTGCAGGGACGCAGCCGCCACGCCGCTGTTGCTGCTGCTGCTGCTGCTGCCGCGGCCGCGCCTAGTGCTGCAGCTCGATGCGTCGCAGTAGGTGCAGCTGCCGTCCTGCCGGCTGCGTCGCCGTTGTAGGAAGCGCCCTCAGCTCTCGACCCTCAACCCTCAGCCGTCGGCCGTCAGCCGTCAGCTGCCAGCCGTAGGCCGTCAGCCGTCAGCCGTCAGCTGTCTGGCGTCAGCCGTCAGCCGTCAGCCGTCAGCCGTCAGCCGTCAGCCGTCAGCCGTCAGATGTTAGCCGACAGCCGTCAGCCGTCAGCCGTCAGCATACAGCCGTCCGCCGTCGGCCCTAACCCTCACCGGTCAGCCGTCTGCAGGGACGCAGCCTGCGCTGCTATTGTGGCCTCGGCTGCTCTCGTCTGCTGCGACCTGAGCTCCACAGGGGAGGTGCACACCTGTCTAGCACCTCCTCTGCTAAGGGAGGTGCCCACTCCTGCTACGCGCTCAACTTCGCCGCTCAACCTGAAGGTACAACTTCGCCGCTCACACACCGCGGCGGGTCTCACATCGAACAACTGTGGGTCTCACATCGAATAACTGTGGGTAGACGTGGAGTGAAACCGAACACTTTGGTCCTCGCTTCCTATAAATCTGACGGGGAGGACAACCCGGAGTAGCATCACGAAAATAAGCTGAAAGATTCATCTCGGAAAGTACGAAACGTATCTATCCCTTTTAAACGCGACAAGTGATGTTGGTCGTTTAACAACAATATGTGGAGGTGTGTTTCATAAACTACAAAGCCGTCCTATGCTTCTCGGTACTTATCGAATCACATCGGTCGAATTTCCTCCCTCGCGTACAAAACATGCTCGTGTCGCCTACAAGACAACCGATAATGGTTCTAGTACTTCAAAAGTGCTTTTTGTACATTACGCCATGCACCTGTCAGCGTCGTTATGACACCAAAACAGAAATCACCGAAACAAGACTCTGCATGTAGACATATGACGTGGCAAACATTTCACGTGAGGTTCCAATGGTGGAGAACGATACTGACAATATGATGCCGCTGACGTGGCGGATAACCATGCACCTTACCAAGAATGACAAAATATACCGGGTTAATCCGTCACCTTGTCACCATATGCATGAATACTGTTCATGAATATCCCTCGCGTTGCGTCAAATCAAATTTACCCCTTTCCTACGACGAGACACTATAGCAGATGGGCATCGCAGTCTATTATGTCCGATCCGACAGACACCCACGGGCGACGATATCGGCCCGATTTGTCTTCGTCCCATCGTCCGATCGGACGGATGCCATGCAACGATCGACAACGTCAAAAAGGCAATCGACGGTCAATACGCAATCGATGAATGGAGGTAGAAAATCTATCCTCCATGGCCCCGATTCTGCAGGCCGTCAAACAGACAGTTTACTATCTTTTCGCAAAAGACTAGTGATATGTTGAATCCTGACAGGTTCTACTGTCAGTTCTTGTGTAAAATGAATTCTTGGGTAAGGCTTTGCGACCGGGGAAAGAATATCTGAGAATAGTACGTATATTNGTGGTTTGCGACTTTTCAATGCATGCTGGCATGTCCATAATGCATGCACAATGATAATTATTCATGTTTGCGATGGTTTGCTGCGTGAACTGTTGTTTCAGCTAGCAAAGGGAAAAGTCGAACATTGTACATGCAGAATTGCGACGAATGGTCCAGAATGCTGCCAGTTCACACGTGACACGTGTTGGCTCCGAATGCCAGACCTCAATCTATTTGGTAAATTACGATGTGAGGCGGTGTATTGCGATGTGACATGTGCGACTGTTTGGATCTAGAAACGTATTTGGTACACTACGGGATATGCCACCTGTNGTCGACGCATCAAAACAGTCTTTCCATTCATTACGAAATCCATGACCTGTCGTCGTGTAACGAGCGCCAATGTATCGCGTTTGTTACCGTAACAAACGCGATGCAGCAATGACCGAAACCATACATTGTATGTGGCACAATTTTCGTGAGGTTCCAATGGTGGAGAACGATACTGACAATATGATGCTGCTGACGTGGCGGATAACCATGCACCTTACCAAGAATGACAAAACATACCGGGTTAATCCGTCACCTTGTCACCATATGCATGAATACTGTTCATGAATATCCCTCGCGTTGCGTCAGATCAAGTTTACCCCTTTCCTACGACGAGACACTATAGCAGATGGGCATCGCAGTCTATTATGTCCGATCCGACGGACACCCACGGGCGACGATATCGGCCCGATTTGTCTTCGTCCCATCGTCCGATCGGACGGATGCCATGCAACGATCGACAACGTAAAAAATGCAATCGACGCTCAATACGCAATCGATGAATGGAGGTAGAAAATCTATCCTCCATGGCCCCGATTCTGCAGGCCGTCAAAAAGACAGCTTACTATCTTTTCGCAAAAGACTAGTGATATGTTGAATCCTGACAGGTTCTACTGTCAGTTCTTGTGTAAAATGAATTCTTGGGTAAGGCTTTGCGACCGGGGAAAGAATATCTGAGAATAGTACGTATA